>CABHPP010107330.1:0-23972 GCA_902168425.1 Peromyscus attwateri
CCCTGGGATGAATGGCCAGTCAATGGCCCTTGTGTGAGTGAGTTCACAGCTCTTAGGGGACATAACTCATGTCTTAACTGATGCTCCACAAGGTGGGCTTGTGTGGGGCCTTGAAGGAAAGGTGGGATTTAGAGGAGAGGGGAGGAGCATGTCCTCTTAGGAAGAACAGGGAGAGGAGGTGGTAGCTCAGGCTACCTGGCTGGCCAAGGTCAGTTTGTGAGGGAGTCAGGGGGACAGCTGAAGTGCCTTTAGAACAACCGATGCCACAGCAACCTCTAGTTAGTGTAGTGCTTCTGTGCACAAGAGTGACAAGGGGACATCTGCTTGTGTCTGGGATGCACATAGGAAAGGGAAACGCTACAGGGTTGGGGGCTTCAAGACCCGTCTGTCTGTTCACTAAACCATGCTTGTCACATGCCTGATGCCCTGTGGGGGACCCAGAACTGTGCCAGACACCATCACCTCTGCCCTAATGGGGTGGACTCACATAAAAAGTCCTGTGGTGGCACATGCTTATACTCCCAGAGCTGGGGAAGTAGAGATTGGTGACTCCCCAGGGCTTTCTGAGTAGCCAGCCTGGCCTAGTCAGTGATCTCCAGGCCAACCCCTCTGCCTTAAAAAAAAAAACCAAACCAAACCAACCAACCAACCAACCAACCAAACAAACAAACAAAAAACAGGGTAGATGGCACTTGAGGAATTATAGCTGAGGCTTGTCCTCTGACATCCATACATGAGGACACACATGACTATACACACTTCCCACATGCATATGTCTCTGTACACACATGAGCATGTACACTCTCATACATATACACATATAAGAGTGAATGAATAAATACAAGTAAATAAATAAATCTACTCCAGAGTCTGGCTTTCAGGGGCTAAGTCTGGTTTGCAGATGAATGCTCAGCGCCCTATTAAATTCCTGTGCCCTTAAAGACATCCCTCCATCCTTATTTGTTAGCCCAGTTCCCCTGGTGACACCTCTGCCCCTTTTGCTACCATTTCTATCATGTTGTGAATTGTCTGAGAATTCAGCTGGAAAACTCGGGCTCCCTTGGATAAATCCATCTGGGGAGCCTCCATGCTAAAGTCAAGCTTTAGACAGACCAGGTAAGGCAGGACCTATGTGTACACAGCTCATCCTTCAGTTTTGACTTGAACTTGGCTCCTGTGTTCTCAAGAACAACTTCCCAGGGAAATGGTGCCTCTTGCAGGGTTCCCACTGAGGTGCAGAAACCAGGAGAGCTGTCCACGTGTCCTGACTGTACACGTAGCCCTCAGCATCCCAAAACTGACTCATGATCCTTTTCTCATTCTCTGACCAGGAATCTCACATCATCTCTGCTGAAGTTGGAGAAAAATGTGAAGCCATAGGCACGAGGCTCCTGCACCTTGAAGATCAACTTCATAGGGCGATCCACAGTCACGATGAAGCTCTCTTTCATATCCTTTCCATTTTTTCAGAAGTTACTTTGCAAAAGAAAGTCTAAAAATGCATACCACTTCCCCATGGCTCCACAGATGGAGTGAATCGATGCCACTGTTACCTGTAATTCAGCACGTCTTGGATCTGAGTTGATTCTGTATGGAGCATCTCTCCTCTAGTTTTTGTAAACAATCCAATATTTTCAATTATTAAGCCCAGCTGCTAAGTGTTAGCCACAGAGCTCAGATAGGCACACAGCCAAAACCAAGGCAAAATAGAGGTTTTGGTGGGCTCCAAGATGAGTCTGTGTGGCCATAGAGGAACAGCCAGAAAGAACCAAAGCAATTTTGCTGGCTCACCTCACTAAGGTCCTTTTCAATACCAAGAGATCCAAAGCCTCCTTTGTCTTGCCTTCTGTATGTCATAGATAGTAGGGTATCAAACTAATACCGCTGTGGGTACCTTCTTCCCGATGTCTAACATATACTCATGATTCAGCTTCACACAGTCCTCCTGGATTTTCTTGCACCAAATTCGGTATCCTAGTGCCACATCTACAGATACCTACACCAAAGCTAGCTGCCCTAGTCAAGTGGCCAGAGGACACGTGGGCTCAACTGTGTATGCAATGAGTGCTAAGATTTATGGACGAAACCAGTGTTAGGGTTGAGCGGCAGAGTACCTTGGTGGGTCCAGGCCAAGGCATGCTGCGAAGAGATCACACGGTACAATAGATCTCACGCAAGAGGTTTAATGGAGCAGGGGAAGCAAAAGGCCACCTTGGAGTGGGGACATGAGAGAGACAGACAGACTGACAGACTGGAAGACAGACAGACAGAACAAGAGAGGTCCGTGATGTCGGGAGGGACCTTTCAAAGAGCACACGTGTTGCACAGGGAAAATATACAACTTGTAGTGACAGTGGAAATGCACTGCACCTGTCGGAGGTGGGTGATGGTGTTCGGTGTCTGCTGGTACCTAGTCCCTGAAGGGCAGGCTGGTGGAGCACTAATTTCTAACAATGGGAAGCACACGTCCCTGGTGATGGATGCATGCTGTTTGTCACTGGTGAGCCCTTTGGAAGAGTGTGAATGGGTTCTGTCCTAGCTTCATTTCTAGTTACTGTAATAAAGCACCCTGACCAAAAGCAGCTTAGGTTTAGCCAAGCAGTGGTGGCACACGCCTTTAATCCCAGCACTCGGGAGACAGAGGCAGGTGGATCTCTGTGAGTTCGAGGCCAACCTGGTCTACATAGTGAGTTCCAGGACAATCAAGACTGTTACACAGAGAAACTTTGTCTAAAACCGCACCCACACTCACCCACACACACACACAAAAGCAGCTTAGATTTTATTTGGCTTACACTTTAAATGGTTTATTTGGCTAATACTTCCTGATTAAATTTCATCACTGGGGGAAGTCAAGATAGGAACCCAAGTGGCTAGTCTAGTCGCATCATGTCCACAGTCAAGAGCAGAGAGAAACAAATGCACCCATACTGCCTGCTTGCTTACTCCTCTCCTGTATAGCTCAGGGTCTAGCCTAGGGAAAGGTGCCACCCACAGTGGGCTGGATCCTCCTATCTCAATTAACAATCAAGACAGTCCCCCACAGGCCAACCTGATGTAGATAATTCTTCAACTGAGGTTCCCTTCTCAGGTGATTCTAGGTCCCAGCAAGGTGTCAGTTAAGAAGTTACACAGGGACCCAGATGGGGAAAGGCATACTTAGCCTGAATCCCTCAGTTATTCCTTCACAAGTGGCCCTTTGTAACTGCAGCCACCTCCTTGTCTATTACTCTGTTCAGTACCCTGACTTTTAAGTGTCTGTGGGAAGTATTTTGGTCTTTGTTTCTCACTGCCTGACTTTTTAGAACCTTAGTTTCTGTTTTACTTTAGCTCCATGCATATGTTTAAGTAGCTTTGAGCAGCCGAAGATTGTTCTTCTTCAGAAGTGTTCAGATGTATGGCTAATAATGGAGGCAGCATACTAAGTGATGACTTTGCATTTTTGCCCTTTTGCTTATTAACTCAGCAGGCTGTTCCTTGAATGGCTTCTGCTACCATTTCTACATTTTTTTAAAAAACGTTCTGTTCTGCACAGTGCCCTGCCTCTTCCAACTCCAGGATGTAAGCTATTACTGCATAGTTGCTCCAGGAAGCAGAAGGAGAAGGAGGTAGCGTGTTAAAAGATCACAGACTTGAATTCTTCTAGGGGACATGTTGTCTATGAAATAAGACAGTGGTTGTTACCAGGTCATGACACAGAGCCAAAGCCTGGCGGGAGAGGGGGTGGCCCCAGGTTTGCTGGGACACGGAGGGGTTGGGACAGCTGAGCAGAACATGACTCATGATCCAAACCATCATGGTGGGAAGGCATGGTAGCTGGTGATACCACCCATGGTGTGGTGGGCGTTTGTGGTGAGGCTTCTTACATCTTTAGGGACTCAGGAAACAGAGAGCTCGGGCCAGAAGTAAGGGGCAGGGGACCAGGATTAAGACCCTCAAGGCTCATCTCCAGTGACCCACTTACACCAGTCAGGAGCCACCACTTCAAGTTCCACACGCCCACCAAAGAGCACCAGCTGTCGACCAAGTGTTCAAGCGATTGAGCCTGTCCAGGACATTTCAAATGAGTACCATACCACTAGGGGCAGGAAGTACCGGGTTAGGTTTGAAATCAGCCCCTTCTTAGATAACATCTACACCACAGCACATATGTACCTCAGTTTTCCTCTGAAATCCAGGCCACGTTCTGTGTCACTGAGCAAGAATAACATACAGAATGTGTCTTTAAGCTCTCCATGAAGTAGCACTTGGATTTGAGTATCACAATGGGTCCAAGACAGGAAGCTGAATTCACAATGCTCTGTGGGGCTCCCTAACAAACAAAAGCTGTTGTTTCAAATTAGAATTTATCAAGGCATCCAAAGAGGCTGCAGGAATCCCCCAGCCAAACTCTGACTGGTGTGTGTTTTCATTTGCAGTCAAAGGCACAATGCTGAGTGTGGCTGAAAGGAAAAGCTTGCAACCAATAACACAGAAGAGGGAGGGTGGTGTCTCACTTGACTCCATTAAGCATGCTGCCAGGACCCACTGTGTACACGTAGTAGACGATGCGTGTTGAGTCCAAGTCCCCGCTGGAGCATGCTGGTGTAAACCCACATGGGACACCTTTCTGGAGGATTTGAGCTCCAGATGCTGTGGTGTCCATCTTTCCCGGGGTGGATCCTTATCATAAGTCACATGCCTGCAGGAGCAAAGCAGGTGGTGTGCCAGCGTGTCACACTCAGAGGGGTGGGCTGGGGACATGCGATATGGTGGGGGCTTCTAAACCTTCTGAACAGTTCTCGCACAGTCTGTTGGTGTCAGAGTTCCAGCAGGCTGCCGGGTGGGAGAGGAAGGCTGGGTTGCAGAGCCGAGGACGGAGGAAACAGATAGGCTGTTTCTTTGTCATCCTGGCAGGCTTCCTCAGTTACAGGCGTTGTGAACCACTCAAACCCTCAGCTGAGGTGACCGTGATCCTCTGAACTGCACAGTTAACTGGGAGAGCAGGCGGTGGGGGGGGGGGGGGGCACATCATGCCTCTGGAGAGAGGACAGGGATGTGACTTCACAGCTAGGCATGCTGGGGGTCCATTAGCAGTGGTCTGAACCTGCAGTATGATTTCACAGATTCTGGATTCTAATTAGCGGTTCCATTCCAAAAAAAACCTTTCGAGTCTGGGTAATGGCTCCTCCATGTTCAGAACGCCTTAACTGGAAAGCTTTTGGGCTCGGTGAATTTTTAAGCAGGATTTTCCCCCCTCCTTTCTTTTTCCTTTGCCTTCCGTAGTTCACGATGGGAGGAGAGGGGCGCAGCATATCCATCCTGGCATCTCTCAAAGCCCCAGGCAGTTCTGCCAGCCTCTGCTGAGTCATGGATGAGCAAGGGCCAGGCTGATTCTATTTACATGGCATTTACATTCTTGTCCAGAAGCCCTCTTGGGAGCCTATTCTCTCTGCTCATTGGGAATGCACGGTGCCCAATTGATTCGTCTTGCTAGCCTTGATGGCATGCAGAGACTAAATGTATCCAGGCTCATGCATAAACTCCACAGCCCCAAAGGGCTCCTGTCTGGTTTCACTTTCCAGTGTGTAGCCCAAAAGAGGCCAAGGTAACAGAGCTGAGGGCTGACTGCCCTGCCTCCTTGGAAACGTTCTTTTGCCTCTAAAACCCAAGAGCAGGAAGGACGTCGGTCAAGATCTTCAGTCATTTATAGTGGGAGAGCAGAGAGCCAGGCAGGCTGCTCTCTGAGGCACTGTGCATGCCCAGCTGATGGAGGGGTGGCAGCCATGTGCTGCTTCCTTCTGCCTCTGCCGAGGTCTGGGAAAGTTGGAGCAGACAATGTGCAGACCAGGATGGTCCTGCTGCCAGTGGGACACAGTATGAATTTAGCATGAGGTCGGTGACACAGTCTCCCTGGGCATATCGTCGGTCCTTTTGGCACCAGTGGACAGGATCTGGGTCAGGGGTCTCCAGGTTCTTGGTGTCTTATTCAGAGCACTGCAATGAGTATACACAGGTTTATGGAAATAGCAAGAATATTTTCTCCACAGAAAAGCAGTAGTACAGGTCAGAAAATATGTTTTCAAGAATGACAACGGACAACATGAGTGAGGGTACTCAAGGGCCCTGATTGCCGTCTTGGGGCTTCTTTCATGGGGTTCGAGAGGAGGAATTTGATTACTAAGAGTATGGTTTGTGTGGTTCTCTATTTCAACTGACAGATTTTAAGTTATGTAACCATTTCTCTCATTCCCTTCCCATAATTCATCTGATGTTAATCATATGCATACCAGTTTATGCATAGGCATAAGATGGAAAATAGGGGATTCTCCCTTAAAAGTTCATTTTGAGGACACAGTTTGCTTTATTGTACATGCATCTAAAACCAGTCTAGGCCTGATCAGTACTCCTATCTGTAGCTGAAAGTTTTTCTGTGTCCCACCCGGTCCTGCGGAATCTCTTCCACCCGTGTCTTACAGCTGCTTGGTCCCAAATAAACACACAGAAGCTTGTATTAATTAAAACTGCTCAGCCATTAGCTCAGGCCTACCACTGACTAGCTCTTACACTTAAATTCAGCCCATTTCTGTTAATCTATATATTGCCACATTTTCCGTGGCTTTACCTGTGTGTCATTACATGCTGCTCCCTGAACAGCAGGCTGGCATCTCCTCACTCAGCCTTCCTCTTCCCAGAATTCTCCTTGTCTGCTTATCCCGCCTATACTTCCTGCCTGGCCACTGGCCAATCAGCGTTTTATTAAACCAGTGTACAAAAGCATCATCCCACAGCACCTGTCCTCCCACTGGGGTAGTTGTTAAGAAGGTGAGAAACTGATTTCATTGTTCAGAGATGGGTGTGCCTACAGCTCCATGCAGGGGTGGAGGGTGGGGAGGGGGTCCTAGGTTGCTAATAGGTTGCTGAGTACATTGTTCTCAGGGATGTGTGTGCATAGCACTTGCAGGCAAGAGTCTTAGGTTGCCAAGTGCATTGTCAGAAGAAAGATGCATGCACAACCAAAGCCAAGTGTGGTCCCAGGTTGTTAAGCGATTCCTTATGCTTGCTTACTTCCTGGCTATGAACAGGGCTTTCCTAGTAGCTCGTAATGACTGATATCTTGCCTCTGACTCCCCATACAGTTCAATTTTCTGCTGTAGTCCACAATGGCTACAGAGAATTGTGTGTTACCTTTAATCCCAGCTACTTGGGAAGGTGAGGCAGAAGGATCTCAGGTTCAAAGTCAGCCTCGAAGCTTTCTGAGATCCGGTCTCAAATACAATATAAAAAGAGAGTTGAATGCTTGCTTACAACACGAAGCCATGGGTTCAACTCCCAGCACCCCCTCCCCAAGAAAACATAGCAGTGAAAAGCAGACCAGTTCAGGTGACTTGAAGACCTACTGTGTGCCCATGTCCCTCTTTGTGTCTGTGCACACAGAGGCTGGAGGTTGGCGTCAGATGTCTTCTTCAGTTGCTCTCAACTTATTTCTTTCTTTCTTTTTTTTTTTGGTTTTTCGAGACAGGGTTTCTCTATGTAGCTTTGCGCCTTTCCTGGAGCTCACTTTGTAGCCTAGGCTGGCCTCGAACTCACAGAGATCCGCCTGCCTCTGCCTCCCCAGTGCTGGGATTAAAGGCATGCGCCACCACTGCCCGGCTCAACTTATTTCTTAGGACAAGGTCTCTCACTGATCCTGGGGGCCTCCGCTTCAGCTAGCCTGGCTGGTCAACCAGTCTCAGGGGTCACTGTCTCTGCCTTCCTGGCACTGGGTGACATATACCACCATGCCCGGCTGGTGGAATACAGGTCTTGGTGCTTCCATAGCCAGTGTTTTACCAGCTGAACTCTCTCCCCAGCCCTGAAGACCCACTTTTGACTAAACAATCAGAACAGCCACTAGGAAACCCCGTTGATGGTAAAGTATTCCATTCCTATCACAAAAGATAAGAAGACTCCATGGAAGACTCCTGGTCTTCTGCAAATGGCTGCCCTTCTAGATAGTATGGCCTGACCACTGCGTTCCCAATGTTCTAAAGTCTCATGTCTAGTCGACAGCACATTTCAACAAATCACCTGCCTGCCTGACAAGTGGGTATTGTCATCTGAGGTGGTGAAGATGACCTTGGGTTCCGGAAGTATTTAGAAGATGCCTGGGTGTCCATCCCCTGGATGTTACGATCATTAGTGTAATGGTTTTCTTAGATGCCCCAGTGCCTGGCAGTGCTCTGGGGGACTCTGAGCCTCGGCTATTTAGATTCATGAAGCTCAGATCTGTAAGACTCACACAGCTCCTTGGGGGCTTGTTCCTGTGTGGATGCAGTTAGCTCTAGTGCTAGGGTTGGATTTTTTCAACACTTTCACAAAAACCAAGGTCACGTATGTCAATGGACTTCAGTCCTGAGCTTGCTGTGTTCCTGATGCAGAAATGGAATGCGTAGCAGCCTGAAGATCTTGGTTTGGGGCTATGGCTTAGTTGGTAAGGTACTTGGCTAGAATGCACAAGGTCCTGAGTTTGATCCCTAACACTGCACAAGGTAGCTCACACCCAGGATCCTAGTGCACAGAGGCGGAAGCAGGAGGATCGGAAATTCAGAGTAATCCTTGACCACATAGTGAGTTCGAGGCCAGGGATACAAGAGTCCTGTGTTAAAAGAAAAGAAGGAAGAAAGGAAGGAAAGGGGAAGGGAAGGGAGGAAAGAAAGGGCCAAGAAGAGGGTGGGAAGGAAGAAGAGGAGGAGATGATCTTGGTTAGATTATAAAGATAGTTAATTGTTTTTCTGTACACCAGTAAGACAATGTTATGGAAATAGTTTCCAAATACACGATTTAGTGTGACCCAACTGCACATCTCTAGCTTGACTTTCTCTGGAAAGCAACTCAGTCCCTTTCCCCCTGTTTCTCCTGACTGACTTCGCAGTTTCTACTTTGCCGTGTCCAAAGTTGAATCCTCAAGCTCAGCGTAGTGGTACAGCCCTGCGATGCCAGCCCGAGCTGCAGGGCAAGAGATAGTCTCCAAATGAAATGAACAAAAACGGAGTCCTCTCCCCTCTTCCCTTCCCATGTACGCCTTCCTGGCATTTTTTTTTTTTCTCAGCACACTGCAACCTGTTTTCTCCATTCTTTGCTCAGCTCAGATATCAGGGAGATGTTCTCGGTACGCCCTTTCCGAAACATTCAGAGTCCTCTTATCTTCCTCACTGCCATGAGCTCCTCATTAGTCTCTCTGTGCCTTGTCCCTCAGGGCATCCTCTGCGGGGCAGCCAGAGCACTGAGCCAGGACTCCTGGACTACCGCTTCCCTGGAACTTTCAACATGGCTAATGTAATGATAAATAAAAAAGAAAGGCGAAGTGGGTACCTTTCGGCGGGCCCTGCCAAGGTGTGCCACTAAACAAACACACCATGCACAGCAGAGTTAGTGCAAGAGGTTTATGGGGGAGGGGAGGGGGAGAGTGAAAGGGGCCAGGAGAGAAGCAGGCAGACAGACAGACAGACAAGAGGAAGAGGAGAGGCCAGAGAGGAGCGAGAGGCAAGAGAGGCGGGCGAGAGAATGAGCTAGCTGTGCTCTGGCGGGCACTTTGAAGGGGGGCACGTGTCTCATAGCTGAGGGTGGAAAGGCACCTGGTGACCTAACTGCTTTGGTGGCAGAGGAAGGCCGCTGCCACTGTGGAAAGTAACAGCCAACATGCCATTCGCATGCCTGCATGTCTGCGCTCTGCTCCCCTCACAGGTATTTAGTCCCCACCCAGAGCCAGCAGGGGCAAAGCAACAGTCAAACCTATTGAATGAGAGAAGAAAAGAAAGAATTCCTGTCCGCACATTCCTTTCTCCCAAGTGTAACGTGAGGAACAGTCCTGAGTGCGTTCTCCGAGATACAGATGGATTTAAAAAGAAACTTGGTGCATGGAGCATCTCAGAGACATGAGAGATTTACACATCTCCCTCCCGGGGTCACTGTCTGGGAGATGCCACCGTTGTATCCTCCTGAAATATTATCTAGCCATAAATGGCTTGTCTCTGGAAAGTTTTTCCAAAATTATTCCAAAGAAGTGCTCTGTAACTGTCCACCCCTCCCTCGTTTTTATTCTGGACACTTCCATTTCAGCACACATCAACTGTCACCCCCCCTCCCCCACAAAGTATGTCTGGTGGCAAGGAGGTGAAATTTTGTGAATATGAACATGATTTTGGAAAAGATTTGGGTTTTGATTTTAAGCGTGTATGTGTTGAGGGGGTGGTATGTGCGTATGAGTACAGGTGTCCATAGAGGTCAGAAAAGGCTGTCCTATCCCCTGAACCTGGAGTTACATGCAGCTGTGGGCCATCTGATGTAGGTGCTGGGAACTGAACTGGAGTCCTCTGCAAGAGCAGCAAATGCTCTCACCTGCTGGGCCATCTCTCCAGCCCCTGGGAATGTGATTTTGACTGTCTTAGTGATTCTTATGCCAAAGGAGATTTTCAGGCACTGTGTTGGCAGATAAGCCGTAAACCTCATGGTACCTCACAAAAGCCTCTCTTTCTCTCTCTCTTCCTTCCTCTCCCTCCCTCTCCCTCACTCTGCCCCCACCCCCCACTTAGCCATTAGGCCCTGCCTCTGTGACTAAGCTGTGAGATTCTATAGTTTACAGATGGGACGATTAAGTATACATGATATGATTTTTCCCAGCTTCCCAGGGGACTTGCATTCTCAGATCCCATTTTACTGACTCTTCTGTGCAATAATGGAAATTATTATGTGTGAAACTGATGTGTTAATTTAATTTTATAATTTAGTCTTTTCCTCTGGTGGCTTTTCTCTGTCTTCAGCCTTTTTAGTTTGTTCTGTGGTCCCAGAAGTTTTCTGAGCATCACTTTTTGGCTTCATTTCCCTCTGTAAGACTCCTGTCATCACTTAGCAGAGTCTAGAGTGTTGTGAAACCCCAGACCAGGGTCAGAGGTAATCAGATCCCAGGACGTGGTCAGGATCCAGAGGCCACTGTGCACTCTGCTTACTCCTTACCAGAGACCAGACCTTGTGACAAATTGCAGCTTGGTGTTCAGTCTGGTACACAAATTTTGGCTTGCAAAAAGTCATATGACACCCTCACCCCACCCCAAGATTAGTACACCCTTCCAGGGGTCTGGAGGAATGGAGGAAAAAAACACTTTTTACAACAAAACCCAAGGGCATTTTAGTGGATTGCTTCCTTCCTTTCTCTGCCTGTACTGTCCTTATTCCCTTCAAGTTCAAGGGCAGATGGTGGACTGTCCTGGGAGTGTATGTACATGACACAGAACATGAAATCTGCTGAAACTTCCAGAAGATTAAAAAAAAAAATACTTGAACTTTCCAGAGTGGATTGGCATTTCTGTTCAAGAAAGGCTCATTTGCATAATTCCCAAGAGCTTTTGGAGCTTCTTATCCTAAAAAGGTTGAGAGAATTTTTGTTAGTTACACCCCCAGGGCGTGGCTTTCTATGGCCCCGTGTTGACATCGAGCCTGAGGAGAGCAACATTGCCTCCCAGGTGGCCTGTGGCCTGTTGAGTCTCTGCACTGTCCTCAAACTCAGCTTCCTCCATGTCTGACCTCATGGTGGCTTGACCTCACCTGAAGAGTTGGGCGTAGTTAGGCGCTGCCAACTTAGGTCTCCTTTCTCATTGTCTCTACTGGATGAGGTTTGCTTGCTCAACCCAACTCAGAGTTTTGACAGTGGCACAGAAGAAAGAGACAGGGGACCTGATTATGTAGGAGCAGAAAGACTCCTGTTGGTTAACTGTTTTGTTGAATGTCTAGAGAATCAACTGGTTTCTTGGGAGAGCCCTTATCGATCCTGTGTTATCATTTGATGAGTTCTTTTTGACTGTTTTCTTTCCAGAAGGAACCACTTTACCGGTTAGGAAATTAGTAGCCCATGTATTCAAGAAGCAACCAATCTACAAACCCGGAGAGGGGAAGATCCTTTAGCTCTAGATTGGAAAAATGGCAGCAGCAGGCTAGAGCCTAGCATGGTGTAAAGTCCAAAGGGACCCATTGAGAAGAAACAGAGCTTTAAAGGACTTTGTACCAGGGTCTTGTGAGTACACAGTCTCTGATGCTGAGCTGGCTGGCTCACGTCAAGAGTACCTCTGTGCATACAGTCGATGTTAGGGATTCCTCCTTACAGTGGCCCCGAATGCTAGGTTTCTGGAGGAGACTCTGATCTCCAACCCCTGCCCTTTCCACTCTCAGAGCACTTGGATGTGACAGTTGTCCACCACAGCTTGGAGACTGAGTAGCTCTGTGGCCACATTGTCACATGTCACTGAACATCTGAGTTGGACATCTATCTCCGCTTGACAGCTGAGTCTTGCTTCAAAGTTTTGAAATCAAAATGTGAACATTAATAACCTTGGACCTGGCAGAAGTCATGATGTTTTTTTTTAAAAGAGGAAGTATAAAATTTTCATCAATATTTAATTGCTAGGGTTTGGGAGACCATGGAGCTGCGATTCAATGTCCGTGTCCACCTGCTCTCTGCAGGCTGGCTTGCTCTCACAGGCCCTATGGGGGCCTCCTCCTTGTGTGCTCCTTAACAACATCCACAGTCTCTCCAGGGGGAGCTCCAGATGGTGAAGGAAACATTACAGGCCATGATCCTGCAGCTCCAGCCACCAAAGGAGACAGGAGGAGAGGCCACAGCTTCCCATTTGACAGCTGGTGTTCAGGAAGCACAGGCCTGAGGTGTGAGCATGGAGTGAGAGCTGGGGCACGGGTGAGCCACATGGCATCCTTGTGGAGTGGGGGCTGGAGAAAGAGTGAGCCACATGGCATCAGTTTGGAGTGGGGGCTGGGAAGGGGATAGGCCACATGTTGTCAGTTTAGAGTTTGGGGGCATGGAGGTGGGCCCCCACATCATCAGTATTATTCTGGTACAGCCACTCTCTCTGCATTTACCCGTGTGTCTGGACCAATTCCAAAACACAGAGCCTTGCTGGCCTCCCATGGGAAAGGGGCCCAAGCTTTATCACAGACTGAGATGGGGGAGTGACTTGATACTTTTTCTCTCGGTTGTCACAAGAGGTTACTGTCCCATGTCATGACGGGAGCTGATAGTGATTTCTTCTTGACTGGGTGAATTTTCCTGGAATTTGCCTCTTTTCTCACTACCTTTTCTGTTTTCTGCTGCAGCATGGTCTTTCTCCATTCAAGAACCTCAGAAGGTAACCAAACCCGTGATGGCCCCTGCCCCTGTCATGTCTCTCTACGGCCACTCCAATGCCTGGAGCCCGGGAACCTCGGAGTCTGTGTGAGGCCTTAGCTGCCCAGGCCACTTCCCCTGGGGCTCTGCTCAGTCTCAGGAGATTGCCCCAGGGCACCTTCACAGTACCTTGGCACCTTTGTGTTCTCCAGCCATGACTACAGAAAGCCAACCCCCCCCACCCCAAGCCTGCTACTTCAGGTCTTTCTGAAATTCAGGCCGGTGAGGTGGGAGGTGGGAGGAGTGTGGGGTGGGGCAGTGTGCAGGTGGGGACAGGTGACTCTTTTGAGCCAGTCTTTCTAGTTCCTACTGAACCTATTGTTTCCTTTGGTTCCAAGGAGTCACAGAACAATGTGGGTTCACCGAGGCCGTGTGCTCCATAAGGGCATACTCAGGCCCCTGTGGCTTGCTCCTTGGGCCCAGCTGTGAGACTCCTGTTGAGGCAGTTGCAGACAGGTTGTTCAAACGGGCTCACGAGGTGCACTAAGAAAGTGTGTTAGCTCGTTTTCTGTTGCTGTGAAAAACTATTGGGCAAAAGTAACTGAAGGGAGGCGGGAGGGAGGAAGGGCTGGTTTATTGTGGCTCATGTTTGAGGCTGCAGTCTATCACAGGAGGGGATGCATGGCGGCAGGAACATGGGGCGGCTGGTCACACCGCATCCTCAGCCAGGAAGCAGAGAGAGATGAATGTTGTGCTTTGATCTCGTCCTCCTTTGGATTCAGTACAAAATCCCAGTCCATGTGATGATGCCACCCACATTGGCTGTGGGTGTCCCTCGGTTCAATCTCTTTGGAAACACCCTCACAGACATACTCAGAGTTTTGCCTTCTGGGTAATTCTGAGTCCAGTCAAGTTGGTAATGAAGATAAACTACTGCAGGAGGATTACCTCGGAGACGCACATCTGTATGATAAGAACCTGGCGTCATAACTCCTGCTTGAGAGCCACAGAACAACTCAGCTAGCCACCCTGTGAGAGGGCCTGTGTGATGGAGCCTGCCAACTTCTATCCAGCCTCAATATCCCCAAGCCCGATGGACTTTGCATTTCTCCATGCAAACCTGTTCTGACCCCAATCTTGGGGTACATGATGCTGCACCCTCTGGGATGACCCTAGTGCACCTGTCTGTATCTTGGAAATCAAGCCCAACTTTCTCAGCCATTGAGCTAAGCAGAGTCTGACGGGCCCTTGGGTCCACAGCTTTTAACCCTTCCTAATCACTCTGCCATTTCTGGAAGGCACCTGCCGCTTCTCCAAGCCTTCCATGCTGAGGACCACTTTGCCCTTAGTTGAAGAGAAGCCTGTTTGAAGACACATTTTGCATATTTGAATAAGAAATATGTTTCGTTTGTTCCCAGACTTGATGTTTTGATAATGAGCCACATTTCTGAATCATTTATAATTGTGCCTCTGAAAGTCTGGTGAACCAGTCACATGACTCCCAGAACCCCTGAATCATTGACTTAATTCTAGTGAAGCAAAGCTTGAAATCAGGACCACCTCCTGTTGCCAAGAACGCTCTTAACTTTGACACTTGAAAAAGCAGCTTTCCAGGCATGAGGCGCCTGACAGTCACCACTGGCCTGAGTGTTTTATGTTATTCTGACACCGCCATAACATTCTATGAGGTCATGGTGCATTTGAAAGCTTAAGGAACTGAGAAATCTCTGGAGTCCTGGGTACAGGGGAGGGACAGCTGAGACTCCTGGGCAAAAACTGGTATCAGTGTCAGGACAGGTGAGTGACACTTCAGTCATGTGTTGTACCACACCTCTAGTCGTTCTCTGGTCTTGGAGTACCATCAGGGTTGGGCATTGAAAGGCTGGTGTTTCCTGTGGCCACACCATCTTCTCATGACAACCTTTCACTCATTAGCCACTGGAGCCCCAGGAGATCCAGGACCTGTGTGTGGATTCCCAAACTATAGGACAGGACAGGTTTTTATGGGGTCACATACAAATGTCTGAGGGAGGTTGGGGCTTGAGTTTAGACTGTTATGAGATGACCAAGACCCCAGCAAAGGTCTGTGTTGAAAGCCACATCTTCTCTTTTTTGTAACAAATGACACAATCTCATTCTTCTTTAAGACAACAGCACATACACATATATCTTATAAATATGCTGTATTTCCTTATCCATTCATCTGTTGATGGACTGATTTCAGAACCCATCCACAGGTACTATCTGATTCACTGTGATGTTCGGCAAGGGAGGCAGTGGTACTTGGCCACCGTGCTGCAAAGCTGGACCTCAGAGAGCAGCCAGCTGGAGCATCTTCATTACCTCATCATTACCAGGTCTAGCTCTTGAAACTTCACGGTATTGATCATTCTCCGGATCAGGTGAATATGTCACAATTGATTCCAGTTCTGCCTTCCTTCGTAATGAGGCTGGCTACCTCCCCAGGAATGCATGTGGATGGGCAGCACACTGAGCCCTTTGCAGACAGTCCTGCAATTGCACCTGAGGAGGTAGACTCTACAGACGGTGCTCATGGGCCTCAGGAAGGCAAAGTCCTCTTCCTAAGGCTCAGAGTTGGCTTCAGAGGAGGGTCATGGGGATCCTGACTACCACAGGCAGCTGTTCCTAACCAATGTCCTTCCTAAGTGCCTTTGATGTCCTCTCTGCATTTTGAGCTATGAAACTCATTCACCAGCTAAAAACTGTGACTTTTCCTGTGAATTCTGCCTGCGAGTGAGAG
This sequence comes from Peromyscus attwateri, assembly GCA_902168425.1. Taxonomy (NCBI): domain Eukaryota; kingdom Metazoa; phylum Chordata; class Mammalia; order Rodentia; family Cricetidae; genus Peromyscus; species Peromyscus attwateri. The sequence continues at coordinate 15,894 of CABHPP010107330.1, forward strand.
ACACTGAACTCAGAGCAACTCAGAACCCCTCACCCCCAGCAAACCCCACTATGTAGCCTGGGCTCTGATTGGCTATAGCAACCCCACCTTCTGCCCACTGTTCTGACCCAGTCCTTCCCAGTCACCCCAAAGATCATCCCAGGAACTGCCACTCACAGCCTCATACTGGGTGGGTTTTCTGGAAGCTTCCTGTGTAAGTGGTGCTCCTCAGAACATGTCCATTTACTATGGGCAACATGAACATCAGGTACATGTTGATGTGCTGTGGGCAATAGCAACTATACACACGTTAGTCAGCACCCTCTTGTGTACATAATTGACCTTTATTTTTAATACTACCACTTTATTTGATCTTTGAATTTTGTCATGTAAGTTATTGCTTTATTAAGTGTCCTGCTTGTTATGTGAAATAAAAGCTGATATATCCAAGCCAAGGTGCTCCTTGGGTTCATTTTGTATTCTGGAGTGTAGATGATAAGAATGGGTTGGATTGTCTCACCTATCTGTGACAAGATAATTAATTATGTTGACTTACAGGAACCCAAGTATTTGCAATAAAGTCTTGTTGTAAAATCGTGCATGTGTTTATGTATTCAGATGCCAGCAAATCAGAAAATCCTGTCCTAGACCTCTTGACTGAGCTGAAGATAAAAGTGGCCTCAGCATGTGGGGAACTAGACAAGAGCCCAGTACATAGCAGGAGGAGAATCAGACTGGTTCAGGTGAGAAATAAGTGAGAGTCAGGACTGGGAAGGAAGAAACGTGAGCTTGGTGACATTGTAAGCGGATAGCTCAAGAGTGAGAATGGGGAAGGCCTTTCAATTAACTGGCCAGAATTAGCTGTTCAAGGGAGCATCTCCCGATAGTCGTTCCTTTTCAGTAGGAATGAAATAGAGGACATGCTGGGGCACGGTAGAGCATGCCTGTAATCCCAGTGCTTGGGGTGTGGAAGCAGGAGATAAAGGTCAGCCTTGGCTATGAGAGAGAGAGAGAGAGAGAGAGAGAGAGAGAGAGAGAGAGATGATTGATAGATAGATGATAGATAGATAGATGATAGATAGATAGATAGATAGATGATAGATAGATAGATAGATAGATAGATAGATAGATAGATAGAGCGAGTGAGCCAAGTCTTGAATGATGGACATATTAAGATAGGAGACACTAGAGATGGTGGGACATGGAGCTGCTTTCTGCCTCCCACATTCCCTTCAGAGCCAGTGCTCAGTTCATTTCTAGGTGTGCTTTGAGATGCCCCATCACACACACACACACACACACACACACACACACACACACACACACACACGCGTTCCTACTGCAGAAAAGGTTATGACCAATACCTATACAGACGATAGCCCAGAAAGTTCCTTGATGATGCTGGTTGGTTTTGTCAACTTGATATAACCTCGACCTTTGTGAAGAAGAAAGCTCAGCTAATGCCTCCAGCAGCCTGGCCTGTGGGCAAAGCTGTGGTGCGTTTGATTAATGATGGATGTGGGAGCTTGTGCTACTGCGGCCTGTGCTGTGTCTGGGCTGTGTAAGAAAACAGGCTGAGCAAGCCAAGAGAAGCAAGCCAGCAAGCAGCGTCCCCTTATGGCTTCTGCTTCTGTTTCTGCCTCCAGCCCCTGCCCTGTCTCCCCTCCGTGATGGAGTGTGACCTGAGAGTTGTCAGCTGATAAAGACTTCTTCCTCCCCCAGATCCTTTTTGTCATGGCCTTTCCCATAGCAATAGAAACCCTAACTGAGACACTGACTTCAGGGCAGAATGACTCTGTGAGTCCATTAGAACCTGTCTTTGTGGTCGGGATGAGCCTGTCCAGGGCTACTCATTCCCTCAGTCATGAAAATGTTGAGTGCTGACTCCTCGAACTCTTGGTTTTAAATCTACATGATAAATGCTAGCCCTAACACATGGAGAGACTCCTACAGCCATTTAGCTCACTCTGAGCAAGCTAATTATGATTTATTCTTTACTATTTATTCATGACAAGAAGTAAAAAAAATTAGAGATTCTTACACAACATATATGTATATATGAAATCCACACAAAAATGAAATTTCACAGAGCTGTGACAATATATTTTGTTTTGAGACAGGGTCTCGTGTCTCCCAGGCTGGCCTCAAATTCATCATGTATTGGAGGATGACCTTGAACTTCTGATCCACTTGCCTCCATCTCCAGAATACTAGAGTTACAGGTGTGCACCTCCACTCTCGGGGTTCGCATGGGATTGAACCCCGAGCTTCATGCATGCTAGGCAAGCGCTTCCTTCCACCTGCTGAGCCGTGCTCTATCCCTCACCAGCAGAGTTTTCACTCTTTTGGGTGCGTGTGTTTCCAGTTCGCTGTGTGAATGCTGTTATTGTTGTTTTCATTGTACACAACATTTCATCAAATTGAGCTGGTGTAACTTAGATGTTCTCATGTAATTGCACATTGAATTTTCTCAGTATACTGCTGTTAGAATCAGTGCTGCAGTGACCGTCTTGTGGGATGCCTTCCTTGGCTTTAAACTGTGCTCTGAGAAGTGCCCCCTGCATTGGATACCACTGCAGACTGGTCCCTGTGGTTTCCCACAATGCATTTCAGCACTATCCCTCACCCCCACTCCTAGGCCTGCTTCTTGCTAAGGGGACAGACAGATGAAACCTTCCCCAGAATGTTCAAGGGACAAGTTTACTGTGGTGTCAGGGATGACCTGAGGTCAAAGGTAAACCAACACACTATGCTGCATCTGCTCACGGTCTGGAAGACCCCTGATCCTTCTGCGCATGAAACAGCCAGATGCTGTCATTCATGACAAAGCCCTCAAAGGTGGTCATTGATCACCCTGTGGACCCACAGCTCCTAGAGCCAGGAAGAGCTGTCCAACCTTTTGCTCAGCCTTAAAAGTTAAAACCTCACCTGGCAAGACGTACAGCCACACCCCTAACATTAACTCCTTTGCTTTGGGGACATAAATCAGAGATGATTTTTCTGGGCGTTACATGACACTTGCCATCACACAAAGACCATGTTAATCTTTTCTCCCATGATTACAACATGACGTTTGCCTCCCTCTGGCCTCACTGTATTTGCTCATCAGCTCCTCTTGTATTTTGAGAGCACGCACTGGCTTCTTGTTATCGCCAGGGTTGGGGGGGGGTGTTGTGTGTGTTGGTATGAAGAGGACTGAGGCCAAATCCAGCCACTCTCACTCCAGCTCCACCACTCCAGCCTTCTCTCTGATTGAACCTCTTTCTTCTAGTGCCATCTATTAACTTATGACAACCATGGAAATTTGAAAATCACAGCCATTAACTAGAGCTCTGTGACAGCCCTCAAGCTTCCCTGAGTTCCAGTTTTCACTCTGATGTGCTAGCAAGGACACATGAGTCTCTCTTCCCTTGGTCATGATGAAGTTCCTCTCTCCTTAAGGCAGGAAAGATTTTATTCAAGTTACTGAAAGGCTCCCCAGAGTTGGAGGCACACTGACAGAGACACACTTGGTAGCCGTCCTTCCCCAGACATGACTGGGAGCCGGCCAAAGTGTGTGGTTGGGTGTAATTTATGGTTTGGTTTTGAAGCACCATTGACGGTTGAGTGAGATTTTAATACCGTATTTATCCCCTAATCTCATAGTAAATGGCCCCATGGATGGACATAAGGACTGAAGGGACTGACCAACACCGGCAGCACTCCTGAGGACACCGGAGTTTGGCTGTGTTGCCTCTGTAGTATTTTACAATCACTCTGTGCTGTCCAGTGCGCCCACACTTAAGGGTTCTCAAATTGCACCTCTCTGCATAGACTCTGTACATTCACGGTGATTTTTGCTCCTACCTCTTTTCTGACGTAAACTCTTATGACATTTTTACTTATTTAGTGTGGGGGCTTGCACATGACGCGGCACGTGGGGGAAGTCAAAAAGGACGCATTGTGGGAGTCAGTCTTTTCCTTCTGCCAGGCAGGTCCTGGGGATTCAACTCAGGCCAGCAGGCATGGCAACAGGTGCCCTTACCCACTGAGCCATCTTGCCTGCCCCCACCTAGTCATTACAACTCTCCTGGCTTTGAGAGCCTCTGGGAAGGACTGCACTGTGGGAGCTGACCTCCTTCTGTGGAACTCCCCTGCTGTCTGGGGATGTGTCGCGCCCACCTCGACCAGCAAGGAAGACACAACATCGAGCTCTTCTTCTTGCAGTTTATTCAGGCCTTTGAACAATCTTCTGACTTCTGAAGGATCCCCTGGGGAAAGCCTCTCCCGGCCTTAAATAGGCTCTGGGCAGCCAACCCCAGGTTGCCACGTGGGCCTTGCCCAATAGGCTCAAGCATGCGTAAGCAAGCCACAAATTCCATTATAGCCTTATATGGAGTTGTTTACCACGGGGAGCGCTCGGGATGGCGGAAGGCGGTAACCAGCGCCACATTTAAGGCGTGGCTGCACGCAGCTCCCTACAGGGATGGCTCTGCCATCTCCTTGCGCTGCTATTTCTACCTCGTTGCTGCTGGGAGCTCTCACAGTGCCCACTGATCCCTTCGTTTCCTGATGCCATGGCCAGCCTTCCACTTCAGCTGCTCTCAGAATGGCCAGTAGAAAGGTCTTGTCCCCTCTGTCTAAGGCTGCTTTGGATTCTTGAACGGTTACAGTAGGGTTCTCATGCTTTCTCTGCTTCAAATTTCTCAGACTTGGAGTTCACAGTCAAAATTATCTTTCTTGCAACACTATTCACAATAGTGAAATTATGAAACACATAAACACAAACACACTCTCTCACACACAAACATACTCAGGTACACAGTTAAGTTGTTTTTGTTTTATGTTTAAGAGAGGGTCTCATTGTGTAACTGTGGCTGGCTTTGAACTTGCAGTGATGTGCCTCTCTGTGCTGGTGTTACAGGCATGCACCACCATACACTGCACACATTATTATTATTCAGCTATAAAGAAGAGCACAGTTATGCTCTTTGATGGAAAATGGCTGCATCAGAGATCACCATAAGGGAAATAAGCCAGACTCAGAAAGGCAGATACCACACATTTTTTTTCTCATTGATTTTTTTTCAGAAACATAAAACTATCTGTGTTTAAATAGAGATAGATACATCTGTCTAAAGTACATAATGTGCTTGAAAAAAATTTTGTGTGAAACCCAGTAGTACTGGCATCTCACAATAGCCAAGTTATGAGATTAGCCTAGGTATCCATCAATGAATATATATACCAATCAAAATTACTTAAAAAACATCTTTCTAAATCAATGGTTAGATAAGACTCAAAACCCTTCACTACAGGGAAAAGTGCTGTTTGCTGTTGATCATTATCTGTATTCACGCCTCCCTTGGACTTTCCGCTCGAGGTGTTCGTATCCCTCGCTCTTCCTCAGTGGTCCATCTGTTCTGGGGCCTCTGTTCACAGTTGTGCCGTCCACTTTGAATCCTGATGTCTGAGGAGCTTTGCCAGGCTCCTTCATCAAGAGCGCTCAGAAAGGAAAACAGTCAACGATGTGGATTCTTTATATTTTCCTGCAATGGCTCTGGTTTCTCCTGGAACTAGAATACATAAAATGAGAAACAATGAACTTAGAAGGGAGAAGGATTCCTCCCCACAGGGGAGCCTAGCTCAAGCGTAGTTAGACTCAAAGAAATCCGAGCATCTCAGGGAATTACACGGCACCCACAGAAGAGTCCAAGTATAGCAAAGGAGCTGTGGTCGGACCTATGGTTAAGGTTTTTCAGTCTGACAAGCGTTTATTGGGTCCCGTGAGGCACTGAGTGCTGGCGTCACGGGGGAATCACGGTTGCGTGCACTGTCTCTGTGGTCTCTGCTTTCAATGCCTCAGATGTGCTATAAGACCCCCTCCTATACTTTATGATTAACCTTGATCATGAACTGTGATGCACTGGCTTTAGGTATACTTAGGAGATTTGTGTATCTGAGAGTGTTTCTAGAGAAGTTTAACGGAACGGGGAAGGAATGCCTGGGGTCCTGTCTTGACAGAACGGCGGTGGCGGAAAAGGAGAAAGCGAGCGTTCATCTCTCTTGCTTCCTGACTCTGGATACAACACGAACAGCCACTCAAGGAGCCTGAAAAAGGAGGAGCTTCTCCCAGAATCTACCAAAAGCCAGTAGCTTAGCTGTAAAGGCTCAGGATCTATAAGCCCCTCTGCCTTGCATGGCTGATGGTTGCTGGGGCCAGTCTTGTGTGGGCCCAGCACAGGAGGCCACAGTTGTTAGTGATTGCAGTGGTTGCATTGAGTCTAGAGGACACCATGTGACTCAGCATCTAGCACTGTCTCTGGGCTGCTGCTGCAGTTCCCATGGAGAGCTGTTCTTCTCTCTGAGCCTGTCTGCCCTTGCCCAGTTCTCCTTCAGCCTTCTCCTGTGGCTCACACCTGCTTTGCTCTATTCTGACTTTCCCTCCTCAGAGCCAGGCAGCTGTCCGCACTAGGTGTGGCCTGGGGAATGCATGAGCCGGCCCAAGTAGGTTTACACGTGTGGGAGGCGGGGGGTGGGGGGTGAGGGGGTGGGGGGGCATTTTTGGGTGTGTTTGTGCAAGAGGAGAGGAGGGCGAAGGTGACTCCACATCCCAGCTGTCCCAGCCTGCTGTGACCTCTGTCCCTGGACCCTCCAGTGCCCTGCTCCATCCTCAGCAGCACATGACAGGAGGTTGGGAGGCACAGTGCCCTCTTCGGGTCTGATGGCTCTGTCAGGAGGGCACTGGCATCATCGTTGGACTGGCACTAGGGTCCAGAGCCTCAGACCCTGCTTTCCCTTGCCCACCTCACACAAAGCATCATGTATGTGAGGACACATAGAAGTTGCTTTGAAAATGTGAAGGTTCCATTAGATATATAAGGCAGTCTGCGATCTGAGAAGGGTTTCTATGTCCCCATAGTCATTACACACACACACACACACACACACACACACACACACACACACACACCACTCCACACCCCATGCTCAAAAGGGTACTTTCAACTAGAAAATACTTAACAGTTACATTTTCTGAGGTTTTTTTTATCCTGAGTTTTTGTTTCTGAATGCCAGGCTACCCTCTTCTTCCCACCCCTCACCTTTTTCATCCACTTGAATCTGTTCCTTCACTAGACACTTTTTCTAACCTGGATGATTGATTTATGCTTCAGACACCAGAAACAGTGAGCAGTGCCAGGCCTTTGGAACATCCAGCCTGTGACGGGATTTTACTCCAAGGCAAAGAGAAATAGGAAATACAGTGACGAAACAATACACCTAGCGACGACCCCCTGAACTCATGACAAATGGTTTCTTGTCGACTCTTCTGGATAATCCTCACAGCCATGACGCGTGGCACCCTCAGAAACCAAGACCTAGGAGAAATCCTTCCTCTGCGCTGCTCCTCACAGGTGTTTATTACAGCAGTGAAAAGCCTGATGCATTTCCAGACAACCGACATGATTATCAATTGAGAAAACCACAACACCACCCCATCTCCGAGAGGGTAAAGGAACAAGAAACACCAGCATGGAGCATTGAAGGTTGGGTCATCACTTTTAACACGTCTGCCTAAGCACACAGCGTCCGTAGCCTTCTTATCAACCAGCAATCCTGCGGTGGGTGAGTGCATGACCGTGTGTCCGGAAAGCAGGTGCAGCTGTGTATGTGTCTGCATTATTTTGAATGGATCAAAGCTGCAAGTGGGATTGAGAATACCGCTGCGTCCATACATGGCTTGTCCTGTGTGCATCGGGCCCTGGGTTCAATCTCAAGTCCTATGAAAAGACAAAAGCCATCAAGAGTAGAGCAAATGCCGTGCAGTTTAGGGAACTAATCTCTATTATACACAGGAGTGTGGAGGAGTTTCACCAACACACCATCTCACCATCCCGATACCAAGGTGATTGATGCTGCAAGACTCCCTGTCTGGACACCAAGCCTGGAATTAGTCGGATCAAGCATGTGTGGTAGGAGCTGGAAAACAGATCTCTTTTGTGCTCAGGAGGGATTAATGACTGCACACTTATGATTCATGCACCTTTCTATATGAACATTATACTTCAATTAAAATCTTATTTAAAGGAAGCTTTTCTATGGTGAATACCCCCCCCCCCC
>CABHPP010107331.1:0-23743 GCA_902168425.1 Peromyscus attwateri
CACACACACACACACACACACACACACACACACACACACAATGGGGACTTGGTCTTGGCAGGAACACATCTGTGACATTATGAACCACATCCAACCACTCATGGGACATTCTTGGTGTCTGTTCAATTGGTCTTTTGTATTTGTTTTTTGTTTTTTGTTTTGTTTTGTTTTTTTGTCAACTTGACACAAGCTAGAGTCATCTGGGAAAAGGGACCTCAAGTGAGAAAATATCTCCATCAGCTTGGCTTGTAGGCAAGGCTGTAAACCATCTTCTTGATTGATGATTGATGTGGGAGGGTCCAGCCCACTGTGGGAGGTGCCATCCCTGGGCAGGTGGTCCTGTGTTGTACAAGCAAGCAAGCTAAGCAAGCCAGTAAGCAGTATTCCTCCAAGACCTCTATATCAGGTCCTGCCTGGAATTCCTGCCCTGACTTCCCTCAACAATGGGCCACGTGACCTGGGACACATACACCAAACAAACCCTTTATCCCCAAGTTACTCTTGGTTGTGGTGTTTATCACAGCAACAGGAAGCACACTGAGACACTGTCTCTGGCTCTGATTCTTGGGCAGAAGGATGGCAGCAAAATCTTGAGAACCTGGTGGACCCCAGTGGAATCAGAATCATGCCTCTCTGGGAAAAGCAGCCGCAGAGGACCCAAGGGAACACGCCGTAGCTCATGAGTTCAAAAGACCCCAGAAGACCCTGCCCAGCCCACCGGCTTTCCACAGAGAGAATCAATTTTCAAGGATGTTTCCCAGAAGCAGCCTGTTATTCATCCCGCCCTGGCCGCAGGCCACCTCCTCTCCCAAGCTTCCTACCTCCCACCTCTTGCAGCTGGGTCCCTACTACAGCTGGGGGTGGGGGGAGCAGTTGGGGCAAGCAGAGATTTCCAGCAACTGAGAGTATTGACATAGCACCCCTGCACCAGCTGAAGTCCTTGGCAGTGCTACGACAGGGGAGTGCCACACTGGGGCCAAAGGAGCCTTTCCCAGGCTTGGGCTTAGAGGAGAGGCATCCCAGCCAAGTGGTCAGATCTGGGAGTGACTTCCTGTCCCCAGGGTGTAAGGTTGTTGCCAGCTTCCCATGCGATCCCACTGCACATGGACCTAGGAAGCACACTGATCATGACAGGGAGTGGACGATGGGCAAGAAGCAAAAATGTGCCCATGGGAAATGAGAAAGGTCATGGGGAACAGCACCCTAGGCAGGGGACACCTCGGCTGCCTCTGTCACTGATGTGCCGTGTGACCCTGGGACAGTTACCACAGCACCACTCATCTTCTCATTGTCCCCTGGGACTGGTGTCTGTGGGTGGCAGAGATAGACAGCTATAGTAGGGAATGGGCCCGAGCTGAGACAGAGCCTGAGGGGGGACAGGGGCTCAAGGGCAAAGCAGGACCTCTGTGAGAGGCTCCCCTGGAGAGCATCTGAGAGACGAGACACCCCAGGCCCAGGAAACAGTCATACAGGGCGGGGAGGGGCAGTCCACTGACCAAGGATCACAGACCTAGGGGTAGCAGGGCCAACCAGATCACATCCTGAGCCATGGTAAGCCAGTGTTTAGATCTTTAACAGCAGTGGAAGCCACTGAGGGTGAAGCCAGGACAATTTCTACACCATGAAGCTTATGAAGCTTCTACCAGTAGAGATACAACTAGGACTGTGTAGCTGGGCTGAGGTCCCCAATCTCCTGCCCCATCCAGCTGCCTTGGTGGACCCCACAGCCCTCAAGGACCCAGTTTTAGAAATGCCAGGGAGGATGCTAAGGGCCCTTTTAGGTTCCATGAGAATTCTAGAACTCCTCCAAGCAGCACCATGGCTGACACTAGCTTCCTCACACTTCACACACACCCTCAGGAGGCAGTGATGAGGGGCCTCTGCCCACAGGCTCCTCATCATATCCAACAACCCTTACAGACGAGAGAATGGGAGTGGGGGCCAGCCCCAGCCTCCACCCTATCAACTGACTGTGCCTCTGTCCTCAGCTGCACCAACAGCCACCCAACTCCCCACGTGACCTTCACACTAGGCTTGTCACACCGGCTGAGGCCACCTCGCCTCCTCTTAGTGCAGCCCTGTGGTTGCTACAACTGTGGCTGAATATTTAAGAAAGCAGGAGCTGTTGGACAATGATGAGCGCCTTTGGTCCCAGCACTAGGGAGGCAGAGGCAGGCAGATCCCTGAGAGTTCCAGGACCGCTAGGGCTAGACAGTGAGACCCTGTCTCACAAGAAAGAAAGCAGAAAGCCAGAACTGACTACCGGAGAACCTGTGGAGGTCAGGCTGTGTGGGGGCTTTCGGTCTAGTGCCTCTCTCTGCCTCCTTCCCCTCCCATTGCCTGACCCACCTCAAGCTGAGCCCTCTTCATACTAAGGGGACACTACATGCTTCTGCTCCCAAGTGGCGGACAGTCTGCAGATTTAGCTTCTCTGCCATCAGACAAGGAGGGCACAGCTGTCATCACCAGGGCAGGCAAGAAGAATGCCCTTGGTCTAAAGCCCAGAACATGGGCTCTTATAGTGTTGGTAACAACAGGCAGAACCCCGTCAGTAAGGCACACCACAAAAGTATATGCCCTGCCCTGTAGGTCCAAAGTGTGGCCCATGGGGAAACCGAGGTTCTAGAATGCTCTAATGAGCTTGAGAAGTCAGGTTCTACCTATGCTGTTTGTCTGTCTATAAAGCCTTGGGTAGTCCAGACTCACCTCCAAGCTGAGATCACAGTCAGGTGCCACCATTTGCAGCATCCTGGTTATACTCTTCATCATTAGTCTACACCTCCTCCAGAAACACAATTGGCATTTATTTATTGAGCACCTACTGCATACAGGCACTTCTCAGATTTTATCTCTAACCTTCAGAGCAACCTTGCAGAGCAGGTAACATGGACCTTGAAATTGATTTGAACTTGCCTTCTCCTAGACTCCAAAGTAGGGCTACCCTGCTGCGGGCCACAGGAATATATCATAAGAACTCAGCTGTTTATGGCAAAGTCACTACCTGGAGGGATCAAGGAAGCCAAATTCCAAGGAGTTTTTGATGTTACTTGGCTTGTTATATATCAGCTGTCTTCTGTTATGAAAATCATGTGTGCCTTCATAGTTTTCCCAATTGACTTTTCCCTAAGAAGGGCTAAGAGTATGGACTGATCACCCTCTGGACATACACATTCCAGGTATTTGGAGAACAGCCTCAGGAAAGGCTTTCTCTGGAATCAGATATCTCCCTTAGCCACTTTCAAGGACTAGCAGTAATAACAGTCCACATGAAAGTCTCCTGATTTAAGATAAATTCCACAAGGAGACACTGCCTAGGTCAGGTGGACGTTAAGTAATAGTTTTACACAATTTAGCTCAGACTCTCCTTTTCTTACATCCTTACTAACTTTATAGACCTTTAACTCCTTTCCTAACCACTTCTAGGAATATTTAGATAACTTTCTGTGTTGACAGCTATGCCCAGCCAGAACCCCAGTTCAAGCCTCCCTGTAATTATCATCATTGGCAGCATCTGGCCAGGTCCATCCCCAGATGAAGGAAAGTACCTTATCAGAAATACTTCTGTACTCTCTAAAAACAGACTTAAGCATCCAGGCTACCTGTTTGAGAAGGCCTGACAGATGTGCCAATTAAGCTTAGCTTCCTCCTTTCCCAAATCTTACCTCTAGTTCCAGATCTCCCTTTAACTATCACCAGAGGCATCTAGCTGTACAGGTTGCCTAGCGACTGAGCACACTTTCCCCCACCCTGCAGAAAAACAGCAGATAGCTTGGACAGATAGGAGCCACAGGAATAAAGAAGACAATTTTATTTTCTCCCATTGACCTAGCAACTTATAGATTCTTAACATTTTCTACTAATCACGTTTAAGACTATAGTTGAGCACATAAGAGCCCTCTTCTTAGATATTACCCGAATTTAGCCTTTAGTTAATTCATTTCCCCATTGGTCACTTCCCTTTGGCGTTGCAAATGATAATTAATGGTTAGTGCCTCTCAATGTGATTCTTATCACCCCTCCATTTGACCCTGGAAGCCTGGTTTTATATACCAGGACTTCCAGAGCACCAGGGACGGAGAAGAGAAAGGAGAATGGAAGAACTAGACAGGTAAGAACTTGAGAGGAACAAACTGACCTGGGGAAGAACTAGATTGAAGGGCTAGAAGAGAGTTCTAGAGGAATGAGATGGAAGATGAGGAAGAGCCAGATGGGGAAGTACTAGCTGGGTAAGAACAAGATGAAAAGGACCTAGATGAGGCAGAGTTAAGACGAGAGAATTAAGATAGAACTTAGAGGGAGCAGTAGATAAACATAGAGAGAAATCAGGAAGAAAGGAGCTAGGCACGAGAACAGAACTGAAGCTGTGTATAAAGGATGTTATGCCAGAGGAATTAAAGCAAGTGGACTATAGAGCTCGGTGTGCTGAGATTCTATTTCCCGACAATAGTCCTCGCCATTAGTAGTTCTCTCTCCCGAGCCCCTGGGATGTATAATATTAAGGCTGGTCCCTCTAATATTATACAAGACTACCCTGTCCCTGTGTGCCATAGACCCCCACCTCCCGGATGCCGGAACCCTGATACCCAGAAGAACCATCAGTACCCTGGAGCAGTATCCTGGAGCAGTATCCTCAGGCTCCCACCCAGGTTAGAGAGTGGCTGAAGCTAGGCCGGGCCCTCCTCCTTCTCGGGGCCCCAAATGCCCCCCTATCCCTTGCCACCCCAGGGACCAGGCTGCTTGGTGTTTTGGTACCACCACCAACAGCTGCCCTGGCAGCAGGGTTTCATCTTTCCAGACTGGATGGGAGAATTCTGCCCCCCTCCTGAGTTTTTGTTCCCAGCAAAAGACCTTGGCAGGACCCCCATCCTCTGCCTTCCCTGGGACGGATGGCTTCCAGCTGCCCACACCCAGCCTGGGAAAATTCCTCAGAGCTCTGCAGGTCCTTGGATCCTGAAACCTGAGTGGCTCCCTGCATCTGCCCAGCCAGCGAAGGCTCACTCACTCATCCTGCAGCGCCAAGCCTGCCAGATAGATCCCTGAAAGAGGGCAGCGGAAACAAAGGAGGGCTCTAGACGGACAGACAGCCTCTGTCCCTGACCAGTGTGTGCCAGGTCCTGGGCCACAAATGCTAGATGAACCGGAATCACCAACAGCCTGGGGAATTTGGTATTTTACATATAAGAGAAGTCGAGTCTCCGAGACATTCCCACCATTGCTTAAGAACAGAGCTGCACACTAAGTCAGGATGCTATGAGATGAACCACACTTTATCTCTCTATAGCTTACAAACGTGGGGAAACTGAGGCCCAGAGAGGGAAGATGTCTTCACAAAGGACACCACCCAGAATATCAGGGCTGGGTAAGCCTGGGAGGGTCCAACCTTGCAATCCAGTCTCAGAATGCAATCCAGTCTCGTCTATAATCTCAGCCTCACCATCCACTCTCATTCCTCCTCCCCTGAGACACATGTTCTTCATAGACTGCAGACATGACGGTGTCCCTCTGCTGCAAGAACCGTCCCTTGCTGTTCCCCTGCAAGGCTTCATCTCAGGGATGCAGCCCCCAGGCATCCCTCTGTCCTGCACCCTACAAGTTTTCCCAAGTAGATACTGTCCTCCCAAGCCTCTGAGCCTTCATCCATGTCTTCCCTCAGGGCCCTTGCTCTTCCCCTCACCACTGGGGCTACAATCTGCTCGGTCACTGATGTTAACTGCATGCCTTTAGGATGAAAGTCCTCTGAGGCCAGGGCTGGCTCCTCCCTCTTTGGGACTCCCTGGGGATGCTCTGCCTCCTCTGGGAGTGGGGGGTGGGGAGCCGGTGTGGCCTCCAGCAGCTTCCCAGTCTCCTCTCAGTTTCATCATCCTGGGTGATGTCAGCCTGGACCAGAGTGTGTGCCTGTGGCAGAGGGTCCCAGTCTGCCCCCAACTGGTCCGCACCGATTCTGTTGAGAGCCTGAGAGCCTAGAGCCTGGCTTAGGAAGAGTGACCACAACAGGTGTCCCCAGCCCCCACTCTGCCCCAGCAGCCTTTCCCACATGTAACCGCCAGCTGGGAAGATGGATGGGCCTACCCCCATCCTCCAGGCTGAGGCTGGGAACCCAGCTCTTGTTCCTGGGCATCAGATCCCTGCCTGTAAAAGGCCATAAAAATGTTCCAGAGCCAGACATGGGATGAGGGCCATTTTCCCAAATCGTGGGAGATTGTTGTTTTGGGGTTTGGTTCTTAAGGGGAAAAAAAATGAGAAAAGGAGGAGAGAAAGACTGTCCCCCGGCTGTGTGCACAGGCCAGGTGGGTCTCATCCTCCACCTATTGCCCAGCCTCCAGCACTCTGGGCTGGAGCCAAGAGCATCTTCCCAGGCCTCAGCTGAGCATCAGCCAAGTGGATCAATGGGGCATTTAGCTCCATTTGCTAGAAACAAGACCCCAGGCAAGACCCCTGAGGCAGAGGGGAGCAAAAAAACGGTCAGGGGTCAGGCTTCTCCTCGGCTGGGGGTGGGGGGGCAGCTTAGCCAGCACCTAGCTCAACAGTCAATCAGCGCAGGACTTGCTTCCCGGCTCACCGCCCCCCCTCCCCCCCTGCAGGATATGGGTACAGTACCCTCTAGAGCACTGGTTCTCAACCTTCCTAATGCTGTGACCCTTTAGTACAGTTCCTCATGTTGTAGTGACCCTCAACCAGAAAATTATTTTCATTGTATTTCATAACTGTAATTTTGCTACTGTTATGAATCATAATGTAAATATCTGTGTTTTCCGATGGTCTTTAGGTGGCCACTGTGGAGGGGTCTGTCGTTCCCAAAGGGGTTGTGATGCAGTTTGGGAGCGACTGCTCTCGAGAATGGGGACTGTATCGCTGAGCACAGAGCCTGCCCCCTGTCTTGCCACAGTCCTACTGGGTGCATGGACTGGGTAGAGCAGCTGGGAACCGGTAGGCTAGACCTCAGGCTGGAGGCATAGCACAGACAGAGGTCTCAGGGCAGTGTGTGATGTGCTCCGCAGAAGAGAAACAGGGAGGGTGAGCACACAGTAGGACCAGAGGAGTGGCCAGCTTCTCTAATGTTGAAACTGAGTCCTTAAATCTGACCAGGAGATGCCTAGTGACCTGTTCCCTGAGAAATTTAGGACAACTCCTACTTAGCCATAGGGAAACTGAGGCACAGATAGGCCACATGAAGACTTGACCTCCTTGCCCCCAGAGCTTGGGTCTTCTCTCCCCCTGCCCCAGGAGCCCAGAAAGACAACAGGTAAGGGTCTTAGCCTAAGGAACACTCTGGGAAGGGGTTGGAGGAGGTAACAGGACCTCTGGGATAAAGGAGGAGCCATGTTCTGCCCACTGGGTAGAGAGTCCTATCCAAATCTGAGGCATCCCAGACTTCCCACACAACGTCTCTTTACCCAAGGAAGCTATTCCAAGAGTTTCCGTCCATCCCCTAAATGACCCCTGTCACCCAGGGGATGGAAACTCGAGACCCTGGAGCATAGGTCCTGTTAAAGCCTCCACCCCACTGACACCAAGAAGGACTCCAATTCCCTCACAAGAGACCCTCAGTTAAGGGGAGCTCAGCCTCCTGGGCTACCCTGATGCCAAAATGGGCTCTGTTAATTATGGTCATTACTGAATTTTAAGCCTCAAGATAATTTGGGCATGTTGGTATTTTTCTTCTCAGCCAAGAGAGACAGTTAAGTTGAAGTTCCAAGCTCACTCAGCTGCTGAATGGCTACCAGAAAACTGACTCACGCCACAGCCAAGGGAGTCAGTGCTGCGCCCCCTGCCCCTTCCTAAATGAGACCTTTACCCTGTGGCTGCACCCTCTGGCCTCAACATCTTCTGGAAGACATCCCTGCAGGTAGAGCTGGGGTCATGGCTTCAAGCCAACTCTGTGTGTCTCTGACCTTCAGCCTGAGCCCTGAGCCTTGCCCACAGGGAGGCAGAGCATCCCCTGCCCTCCAACTCATATTAGCCTTGAAAGAATCTGAGCCCCAGGGAGGACCATAGACCCATGTCCAAAGCCAGGAGCCATGCTGTCATCTAGGAATGACAGCAGGAAGTGAACCTCAGCCTAATTCTTGGGCTGTCTCGAGCCATGGAGAGTCCTATCTGAGTACTGAGTCCCAGAAAAAAAATAAATAAATAACAGTGCCCGAGAGTGGCAAGAATCTCTTATTATGTGTTAGCTAACCCAGGAGAAGGACTTTAGGGGAGAGACAGTGGGCCACAGCCACCCTGTGAAGGCATGACAAGCGTAGGAAGAGAAGCGGAAAGCTTCCGGGATTCCCCGGGAGAGGTCAGGAGCCCAGAGATGGAAAGACACCTGCCAGAGGACACCCAGCCACAAACAGGCGGGCCTTGATCCAGAACTTAACTTCTCAGGTTTAGGTCCTCTGAGCTCTGGGCCTTCCTCAAGCTCTTGGGGGACAAAGACCTACCACCTCTCTGAGTATGTCACCCTATCACTCCCCAGACACCCAGCAGGGCAGGGCTGCTGGAGGAGGGCTGTGCCCGAATCTGGCGGAGTGGGACCACGAAGAGTTAAGGCTCTGCCCGTTGCCTTGATCTCTCTAGGCAGGCAGGACCCCAGGCGGGATGGGCTTGGGTTTCCTGCCACCCCATCCTGGCCGGGCTATAAAATACGATCGTGTCTTTCTGCTGATTGATGGCTGAAGGAACCTTGGGAAGAACGGCTGGGGCGAGATCAGGTTTTCAAGTCTCAGTCGTGATATTCTATCCGGGGCCTTCTGGAACTCTCTATGGGCCCATCTTGCTGCAAGCCCTTGAGGAGGCTGGGTGGTGGGCAGGCCAGGCAGTTGGCCCTCCAAGGCCAAACATAGGCTGAAACTGTCCAGTTCAGTCCAGTCCTCTCCAGAGCTATCGGGGGACTGGCTGTGTGGCTGCCAGGTTAGTTATTCATTTCATGAGTGCCCACCATGTGCCAGGCTCCATCCTCAGGGAGCTTCCAGAAAAGTACAACTTTGAGATTCCTATGCCCGCTCAGGGCATGCAGGACTGAAGGCCAGGACGCAAGTGAAGCACTGGTTGAGCGGAGCGGGGTTCTAACCGTACCCCTTCATCAGTCCGGGCCTCATCTCCAAAACGGGCATTGGTACTGCCTTTACCAGGGGCGTTTCTGCACAGCTCAATGAAACATGAGTCTAGAACCCTTCATACCGGACTTGGTCTCGGGAAATCAGCTGACTCTGGAAGACCACTTGGAACTCCATGTGAATGAACCGAGTTGGTTTACCAGCTTGTGTTAGGGGCTTTCTACGTAATATCTCATTTAATTCCCATCTTGATGATTCGCTCTGGGGAAACTGAGTCTCAGGAATCCTTCCTTTCCTATTGAAGCCCCTAGCCCTTGGTTTTAACCTGGAGAGGAGGGGAGGGGAGGAAAGAGAACCAATCCAGATTTTTCTCTTGGTCCTTGTCGGCAACAGCTCCTGGAAGCCTGCACGCACCTCTCAGTGTCTGGAAAAGCAAGACCCACAGAGGAGAGCCATATTCAGACTGTCTGGAAGTCCTGATACCACACCGGCCTCAAGCTAGTCAGGGCTTGAGTTCCAGCTGCCAAGAGCCCTCCCATGGGACACTGACCACCCCCATCATTTGCCTGTGGCCTTTGGTGGCCTCCATCACTCTCTGACTGGGCTTGGGAGCTGCATGTGCAGGGTGAGGCAGGGCCACCACCACACAGCTGGGGCTTCAGTCTACTCTCGGAGAGAGCCTAATTTCTCATCTATTGGCCTGAGAAGAGACCTCCTCCTTCCATCCCCACAGGTCACAAGTGTTCACTGCTGACTGCATGTGCAATTGTCACAGTCGAGGCCCAGTGTGTACCCCACACCCCCCACAAAGCGACTTTGAGGGCAGAGAAGCCTCACCCTGCAGCTGGCCCTTAGCCCCTCCCCTCTGCTCTCTCTCCTCAGCACCCCCAATCCCCAGCCCTCATTCTTAATCCCCCCAGAGTGACGTGAAGCAAGTGCTACCAGGGGCCAGAGGATCACACAGACCAGGTGAAACTCAAGCCCCCCACATGGCTCCAAGACCCCACGGAATGTCAATGGCAGATTAGAGCTCACTGTTCCCAGGATCTGAGAAGGATGAGCTGGGGCTCCCCCACACATGCGGCCTTCTGCTGGGGTGAGAGATTTGCCTCCTGTCCCCAAATCCTGGAAAACCAGGATTGCTGGCCAGGCTCATCTGCTCAAAGGTTCAGAGAGGCTGAGGGGCTTGCCTGAGGTCACGCAGAAGTCTTGGCCCGTGTCAAGGTCAGATCCAGGGCTTCTAGGCTTCCCTATCTCTCTCCAGGGATTTACCCTGGCCATGACCTTGACCAGCTCAACAGGGCTTTGCTTCTTTATTACTTGCGGCTAATACCACAGTGCCTTGAACAGCCTGGATGGATCCATCCCCTACATACCTCACAGTGTTTCCAAACCCTTGTACTCTGCAGCTCGGGGGTTCCCTGACTCTTTAAATGAGGGCCTGGGGGTGTCATACCACAATTGTGGTGGGGGAGGGGCCACACTAAAATTCTTATTTCTGCTCAGAAATGGCACAGTTTGTATGGCCACTCAGAAACCCCCACAGTCCCGGTCTCCCCCTTTTCCCAGCAACCCCCACACAAGCTCCTGGAGTTTGGGACTGGACTTGGAGAAGGCCCTGCCCTTCAATTGGGGAGAAAAACTCCTGAAGGAGACACTGTGCTTGAAAGGCAAGGAGGTGGCACGGGAAGCCTGGGAGCCCTTGGGCAAGACCGCTGTATGACCTTGGGCAAGCCTGGCCATAGCTGAACCCCTGTCCAGTCAACAATTCCCATGTCTCGCCCTGTACACTCTCTTACTCAGAAGCCTCAACCCCACTGCTTCCCTCTACTGTCCCCAGGATGCTGGGACAGATGCAGGGTCTGGCAATCTGGGTCCTTCCTCTCCCATTGCCTTCTCTTTCTCCCTGTCACTCGATGTCACCAGGAAAACAAGGCCCCTCCCTGAACCCACAGTCACCCTCCCCTTGGGCTCAGTGGTGTCCCAACCCCTCATCCCCATCACAGCAATCTTTCAGACATTGTTCCGGAAGCATCCAGACCTGGATCTGAATCCATCTGAAGCCAGCTCACCCGAGAGCTGGGTGGCTCCACATACACCAGCCTCTCCTGCTTACCTCCTTCATCTGTAAAATGGGTGTTTCTGAAAACTCACCCTGCCTTCCAACAAACAGCTGTCTTGTGGAGGAGTGAATGTGACGCCACAGGCAAAATCCTACCACGTCAGTGACGGCCACAGGACTGGCGTTGGTGACAACAGTCGTGGGGCTGACATTGGTGACGGCCATGGGGCTGGCACTGGTGACCACTGTTGAACTCCCTCATCACAGGTGTCCTGTGACTTTTCCTGAGAGACAAATGTCCAATGGGTTTATTGGGGTGACTTACGGGAGTGTGGGTGTCCCCACAGACCGCTGCAGTATTGAAAAGCCCCACCCTCCAGCAGGGGGAGAGCCCAGGGGGACAGCAATGGGTAGCTTCCAGCACAGCCTCCAGACAGTGCCACCAAAGAGTCTCTTCCTCCTTACCAGTCTCTGCTCAAGCAGCCTGGAGAGGGGTGGCAATCTCAGAACTCTCTGGTCTTCAGGAATGTTAGGAGTCTCCCTCCTCTTCCAGGAGCAGGTGTTTCAGTTGGAGAGAATGGCTACAGAGCCACAGGCGCCCATTTTTGTTCTGTTTCGTTTATTTTTGTTGTTTGGTTTGTTGTTGTTGTTGTTTTTAGAGACAAGGTTTCTCTGTGTAAACAGCCCTGGCTGTCCTGGAACTCTCTCTGTAGACCAGGCTGACCTCTATCTCAGACATCTGCCTGCTGGGATTAAAGTTGTGTGCTACCATGCTTGGCTATGGGTTCTCTTCTCCCACCTTTTTTTTTGTTTTTTTTTAAAGATTTTATTTATCATATATACAGTATTCTCCATACAGGAATGCTTGCATGCCAGAAGGGGGCACCAGTTCTCATTATGGATGGTTGTGAGCCATCATGTGGTCGCTGGGTATTGAACTCAAGAACCTCTGGAAAAACAGGCAGTGCTCTTAACCCCTGAGTCATCTCTCCAGCCCCTCTTCTTCCACCTTTATGTGGGCTCCAGGGATTGAACTCAGGCCATCAGGCTTGTGCAGCAGGTACTTTTAGTCACTGGCCCATCTCATCAGCCCCCACACTTGAGTTTTAAGCACCTCGGAGTGCATGCACGCACGTGTGCTGTGGAGGTCAGACGTTGACACCCAGGGTTCTCTGTGTCTCTGTCTTCTTTTTCTGGACAGGGTCTCTCACTGAAACTGGAGCAGTGACCGGCTTGTCTGGTCTGCCACTGAGGCCCGTCTGCCACCACTCTCCAGGGCTGGGGTTCCCGATGGGCACTGCCTTACCTGGCTTTTACGTAGATGCCAGGCTCCAGAGCCAGGTCCTCGTGCCCACACAGTGAGCCTTTTCCCACGCAGCCATCTTCCCTACCCTGTTCTGCACCTGTATTGTCCCATGCCTAGTGTTCCTCTGGTATCTAGCAAGGAGCCCACATTTGAAGGGATGCAGGCACGGGACAGATGCCTCCATGTGCACTTATAGTCCCTGTCCACCGGAGCAGAGGATTGCAGAGCTCCAGGGTGCAAAGCCAGCCCAGGAAACCTTCATCCTAAATAAGCAAGCCAGAAGCAGGACCAGGCCAACTCTCTATCACCCTGTCCGCTGCTCTCTACCTCCCCATCTCCCACCTACCAGCTCTGGTCCAGCCAGGGTTAATAGCCACAGCCCCCACCCTGCAGGAAAAAGCAAGAAGGGGGGGCATCCCCTGAGCAGCCCCACGGCTGGCCAAGCAGCTGTCTCCCCACATCCAGGATTACCAGGCTCCCAGGGGCCCGGGAGGAAGCAGATCACATTCTTGAGGGCCTTATGTCAGGCTGGCTGCTTCCCCCCAACACACACAGTCCTCCAATCCCCTCCTAACTCCCCTGCCAAGGCGGCTGGGCAGGCATGGAGCCAGCCAGGCTGGGCACAAACCAGGACTGGATCAACCTCCCCTCTTCTCCCACTTCCTTTGTGCGCAAAGCAGGGTCACTCCCACTACAACGGCCTGAGGCAAGAGGTACAGGGCACAGTAGCCACCCTTGCACACACTCACTTAAGCCTCATAAGAAGCCTCAACTCCATTACCAACTTCATACTGCAGACAGGAAGCTGAGGCTCAGAGAGGGTGAGCGGGTAGCCTAAGGTCACACAGCTACCACATGGCATGGCTAGGATTCAAACCCAGGCCTTCTGGCTCTGATGTCAACAGGCTTAATTACACTGGCATATCTGGTTACAGTGGTTAATTTCCTCCCAATTTCCCTGCCCTTGCCTGCTCAGCTTGTGGCTGCTCCATTGAGGTCACCCCAAGTCATGGTCAGGATCCTATAGCAACCTTCCTTGTTTTTTCCGGAACTGCTTCTCTGCCTCTTCTAGCTGTGTGGCTTTGGGGGAAGGCCATGCCCTCTCTGTTTGCCACTCACTTCCTGCACACGGATATCAGAATGGGAGACTCTGGTGCGGAGGCTGTGAGTGGCTATGTCTTATTGGGTCTCCAAGCCCTTAGATAGCCGTGCTCCCAGAGATACAGGCCCAAGGTGGGAGGCAGGTGCACTGTAACATGCAGATGGGAAGGCAGAAAGGGCAGCAGGTGATCAGGAAGTGCCCTGAAATACACCTCACCCCTCGGCGACGCATGCCAACCTCTCTGCGCTCTGAGAGGCTGCCACCAGCTTGCTAAAAGGACCTTCCGGATGTACTCTTTGGGCTCATCTAAGAAGTGGGAGGGTATCAAGAGCCTTAGAGACCTGGGAAGCCCTTGGGCGTTTCTTGGGGGTGGAGCCAGCCCAGGGACACACTGAGGGTCTGGTGAGCCGAGGTTAGACCCAGGGCTGAGACTTAAGACAGGTTTATCTCCCTGTGACGTCAGGTCAACTGTTCTTCAGAAAGTCCTTCTGGGCCCAGCCAGCATTGGGAACAGGGTCCCCCAGAGGCCCCACCCTTGGCATCACCCTGGGTACTCTGCCCCACGTGTCTCCTCCCAAATCCCCATGGCATTGTTCTTATATAAACGCAGGCCACACCTGATCACATGCCCCTTCATTCAATTCTATGTGTGTGAATTCTTCATCCATGATTCCCACTATCCCCACATTGGCTCAAAAATTTGGTGACCTGAGCACAGGCTGAGGGTTGGGCATGTATTTCCATAGCATAGGTGGCAGAGTGCTTGCCTAGCATAGTGATTGCGTACATGGAGTCCTGAGTTCAGCTGCCAGCACGGCACAGGGGTTGGCGGCAAATGTGTATCATCTCAAGGGATCGGAAGTTCGAGACCATATAGTAAGTTTGGGGCCAGCCTGGGATACATGAGACCCCAACTTAGAAAGAAAGGAAGAAAGAAAGATCAAAGGCAGGAGAGAGGGAAGGGAAGACGGAAAAAAGAAAACAACCCACGGCTGGGTGTTGCCTGACAGATTGAATTCCTAAACCTCGTCGACGTGTGTCATCAACACCCCTCCATCATAGTCAACTCTGCCTGCAGCCAGAAAGACACCACGACACTGCTGTCTCCTTCACCTGTGCCATCAAGGCGGCCATGTGCCACCTCAGCAGCGGCCGCAGCCCCAAGGCCGTCACTATACTCTGTTGAATGGCAGACCCCCATGTGTATCCAAGCCTCCGGTGGATGGAATGTACTGCGACATCTTGCATCCCCTCACATCATGCTCCCAGTGGGAGTTCCAAGAGGGAACAGGAGAGATTCAGCTGAAATCAGAACACAAAGTGGAGGTGGGCTAGGGCAGGAGAGGAATACGCTGGGGTTCCCCGGAAGTGTGGGTAAAGGGCAAAGCATGCGCAGAGGTGCTGAGCATCTGGAAGCAACATGGCATGATTAGTACAAGAGGACCCAGGGAAGAAGAAAGTGACCAGAAGTCAAGGCAGTCCTCTGAGCCCCATGCGGGGATTGCAATGGAAAGCAGGGCCTATTCCTGTCCTAGAAGTCAGGGTACCAGCAGCCCCATGTGAGGCCCACAGGAAGCAGCCTGAAGGACGATGGGGCTGAGGTAATGTTATAGGTGATCAAGCAGGGAAAATGGATGGCTTTGGCCAGTGCCTGCCTGGCAGAGATACACAGATGCTGAAATGTCAGACCTGTGGTCTGCAAGTCTCTCGCAGCAGCCACCAAGCACCAAAGGAGCACAGCTGGTGGGCAGGGTGGGTGAGCAGGCAGAGGCAGGGGTGGGAGATGAAAATAACCTAATACCCCGCCCCAGAAGCGCTTGCCCATACAGGGCTGGGGCAGCAGAGCTAGACGTGGAACTAAGAGCTGGGATAGGAGTAGGTTTATGAGCAGGGTTAGGAGTGGGGCCGCATGGAGCATCCCTGAGCATCCCTGGGATCTTGCTCATGTGTCCCCCGGAGGACAGGAGGGCAGGGAGGGAGGGAAGCTGTATCAAGATGCAAGGTTGCTTCAACTCACATCACAACATGCAGAGAAGACAGCAAGGGATGCAGGGAGCCTTCCAAGGATGCTCCTTGGAGCACAGTAAAAGGAGAGGGCTGAAGAGAGAACATGTGGTGGGGGGAGGTAGGTAGCAGAGGAGGTCTTGTGCTAACCCTGACACCCAGCTTGCCTTGTCGCTGTCCGCAGAAGCCACTTTTCTGTGGAGCAGCTGGAGTGATGGCCTATTCACCCTCTTCGGGCTCTGCCTACATTTCAAGAGCTCACCACCCTGGGGCCTCTAGAGAGGGAGACACCACAGTTCAAAGAGGTAAGAGACTGTAGGAGGCTGGATGAGTACCTGGCGGTCCTCATGAAAGCAATGGTCAGTGCTCCCAGCCCTGATGAGCTGCTCCCAGCCCTGTTGAGCTGCCCCAGTCCTGCTGACCTGCCCCAGGCCGTGCACAATCCATACATCCCCACTGCCTCCCCATCACCTTTCACGCTCGGAGAAGCATCCTTCTACTGCCCAGAGAGGGAAATGGAGGCTTTCAGAAGCACATTTTGAGTGATGGCATCTGTCGCTTAAGGGGAGACCTGGCTATCAGCCTTCAGCCTGGACAGAGGGTCTATACTTTAGACTCACCCTGACAAGCACCGCAGTGGCAAAGAGGTCATAGAAGGAGCCTGGGAGCAGGAGTACGCAGAAGGGACAGACCAGAGGGATCTTGTACAGGGACACAAGCCATCTTCTCCATGTAGCCAAGCTGCCTAGACCCAAAACACAGCTGTTTTTCAGAGTCCCTGTTGCACACTGGACATTGTCTGCAGAGCCATCAGACACCCCCCTCCCCAGAACACTCTCTTAATTGCATCTAGGTACTTTTGTCCGTTTGCTTTTTTTTTTTTTTTTAAGATAGAGTCTCCCTATGTAGTCCAACTGGATAACCTTGAACTCAAGACCCTTCTGTCTTAGCCTCCTGCTTGGCAGGTTGAGAGGATGTGCCACCATGCTGGGCTTTATAGTTCAAATCAGATCTGAACCATTCTTGCTGATATTTCCCATCTCCCTGCAGCGCGCGCGCGCACACACACACACACACACACACACACACACACACACACACACACACTTCTTGCTATCCTGAGATCAAATCCCCTATAGTGGAGCCTGGGCCTTGCTGAACCCACCAGCTCCTACCTCCCATCCATGGCTCTTTCTGGAAGGAAGGTGTTCTCCCCAGAACTATGTCTCCATCCCACCTCATCCCACAGACCTCAGCACTAACACCATCCGTCAGACAAGAGTCATTTTCCCTCTGTCGTCCTGTCTCTCTCACATACCAGCCAGCTGCTGCTCACCCGGCCCTGGGTAGGATGATCCCCAGCACCGTCCTGTCCAGCCACTGGCTTGAATGAGGTAGAGGTTATTTAAGGGTGGTTCTCAGGGTGGGACTTTCATCCAAGACCCTGACCCACCCTCCTCACTGTGACACCAGCTAATTCCTCCCCACCCAGAGCCTCCGTTTCCCTAACTGTGCGACAAGGGCTTTAGGTGTACACAGCACACAAATGTACTAGTGTCGTCCACATCAACAGTGACAAGGCTGTCCTCTGCTGGTTCTAGAAGATTGTTGTGCCCCCCCAAACTGGATGGGGTGTCTAGGCACTGGGTCAGCCTGGAGTGGCCATTCTCCTATATGGAGGTCAGTGGCAGATCAAACTTGACCTTCACACTGCCCTGTTCCTCAAGCCACTTGTTCTCACATCTTGGTTTTTTTTTCTTTTAATTCTTTTTTTTAAATGTGTATGTGTGTGTTTTGCTTACATGTATATATGTGCACCACATGTATGCAAGAGCCTATGGAGGCCAGGAGAGGTCATCTGATCCCCTGGAACTGGAGTTATAGACAGTTGTGAGCCGTTATGTGGATGCTAGAATGGAACCTGAGCCCTCTGCAAGAGCCGTAAGTGCTCTCAATGGCGGAGCCGTCTATCCAGCCCTTGTTCTTGGTTCTTGTCATCACCTAGCAAAGGGTTGTCAGGGATTTGTGATGAACATACGGGGGGGGGGGGGGGGGAGAGAGAGAGAGAGAGAGAGAGAGAGAGAGAGAGAGAGAGAGAACATAAACATAAATACAAACACACACAAGAAACATAAACATAAATACAAGTGCTCACGTAAACTGGACATATCATCTCTCCACGCACCTAAACCATCCACACAGAGGGCAGTGGCAAGAGTGTCCTTACACACCCAAGCCCTCCGTCTCCTGCAGCTACCCATGCACACACACAGACAAGCACAGATGCAGGCTCCCGTGTGTTCACACACCCCACCAAAACCAGCACAACTGCCCTGTGTTTATCCCTCCTCTTGACTTCACACACATATCAGGTCTGGCAGATGCCGTGACACCACAGTGACATGTAAACACACGTGTGCTAGGTGAACCTAACCAGGTTGAGCATTTCCATGACAGCTGACATTTTAAAAGAGAATGGCTTGTGTGTTCTCTCATGTGTCTCCAAATTGTGTGTGTGTGTCCGTTCATCTGTCTGTTTGTCCATCCATCTGTCTGTCTGTCCCAACCCCCACAGAGCCCTTCCAGCTCCCTGGGGAAGGGAACCTGAGAAGTCCAGGACTGAGACCAACATCGCCATCTGCTGTCAGCTTCTGGGACTGCCCTTCAGGGAACACATGGGGTTTCGGTGGGGTCCTGTGTTTCCCAGAAGGAGGCCAAGATGTAACACTGAGATGTAACCTCGGCGGGGATTGTGGGGACTTTCCAGCTCCGTGACTTTTAATGAGTTTTATCATTAGAGCTCTACTCAAGTTGGGGACTACCCACCCTGGCTGGGGAAACTGAGGCCTAGAGTCCACCGCTGCCTAGAGAAGCAGGTCACAGGATTTCATTCAAAACACATTTCTCAAGTTCTAATTCTGTTCCACATTCTCAGGCTGAGTCCTTTCAACAGGCAAGGACTGACTGGCAGGCTCATGTGGCTCAGAGGTTGGCAGCTGGGTGAAGTGGCTTGGAGTTAGGGATGCTCTGGGGTGAGGGACAGTGAGATCTGCCCAGGCAGATAGTCCATGTTCAGGGCTTCCACTGAACACCTCAGAGACAGTCTGGTCCAACAAGCCTGGAAGGGTTTGTCCTAATTGTCAATGCAGAGGGTTTGGAAACATCGTGAAAACACCCCTCTGGTTGTGTCTCTAAGTGACCTGGGAAGACCCACCCTGAACGTGGATGGCACCGGCCCGTGGGATCCTGGACTGAGCACCAGCGTTCATCTCTCCCTGGGTCCTGGCTGCAGATGCCATGTGACCAGCAGCCTCACTCCTGCTGCCCTGGTTTCCCCACCCTGAGGGGCTGCACCCTCACTAAACAATGACCAAATAAAGTCCCCTCCCATCTAAGTCACTTCTTACCGGGTATTTGACCATAGCAACAAGAAAAGTAACTAACACAACACCCATCTGACAGACGGGATACTGAGGCTGTAGAGGAGTTGGGATGGGCCCTATCTTGGGAGCCAATTGCCCTGCCCAGAGCTCTCCCCTTCCCCAAACCTGGTTCCTTCCTTCCCTTTGGTTGAGTAAGTAGGAGGGGGTGGGCTGTCAATGGGGGTGAATATGATCAAAATACATTATATGCATGTATGAAATTGTGAAGAGAAAGTAAATACTGGAAAAAATGAAATTTATATTGGAAACTCAAATGTCCACTAGCAAAAAACTTAGGAATAAATTTAAAAAAATCAACCTGTACAGCAGAGGGACTTCTTTGCACCCATCACAAAAATCCTCGGGGCCCCTGGGAAGCTTTCCTTGCGAACAGGTGGCTCCAGAGAGCCTAGGGACCCCAGAGGCCTAAGGGCAAAGGGACTTCTGGGCCACAGGCCCACACTGGGCCCGTGCCAAGCCTACCCCCCTGTTTGAACTCATGGATTCTGGGGGCTCATACTGGCAGGGCTGACTGTCTGTGTCCCCTGAAGTTGCTGTGTTGGGGGTGGCATCAGGAGGTGGGCACTGGGATGCGATTAGTCTCCTGGGTGGGTTAGTGCTGTTGTAACAGGGACCCCTTCGCATCACGTGGAGATACAGGAGCCTGAGTCTCTAACCCGCAAGAAGGGCCTCACCAGGGCCTGTCTGGGCGGCGTCCATCTGGGACTTCCAGCCTACAGAACTCTGAGGGGCAAGTGTCATCGTCTGTGATGTCCTTGCCCACCCCACTCGGGGCCTTTCGTTAGAGCGGCCAGCGCTGACGGACACAGGTAGTGCCAACCACCTCCAAAGCTGCTTGGAGACCTCGCCACGCTGGGCGGAGCTTTCTCAGCTGAGGGCAGTGAGCTCAGGAAAGGCGTGAACTGCTCCATCTCAGGGCCCCAGCAAGTGGCTGCACCGCAGTTCACACTGGGACACGGGTCCTACTGCAAAAACTGGACACTACCACCATTATTACCGCCACAATGATCACAATCACTACCACCACTGTCACCACCACCATTGTTCCACCATTACTGTCACCATTATCACCATAACATCACCACCACTGTCATCACCATCACTGTCACTGTCACCACCACTGTCACCATCACCACCACTGTCACCGTCACCATCCCTGTCACCGACATCACCACTGTCACCACCATTGTCACCATCACCATCCCTGTCACCATCACAACCACTGTCACCGTCACCACCACTGTCACCATCATCACCACTGTCACTGTCACCGTCACCACCACTGTCACCGTCACCACCACTGTCACCGTCATCACCACTGTCACTGTCACCACCACTGTCGCCGTCACCACCATTGTCACTGTCACCATTACCATCACTGTTACTGTCACTACCATTGTCACCATCATCACCACTACCACCATTGTCACCATCACCACCACTGTCACCATTGTCACCATCACCACCATTTTTATTGTCACCAGCCCCACCACTGTCATCATCACCAATGCCACTTTCACCTCACCAGTAACAACACCATGCTCAGCGTATCTGTGGCCATCACTGTCATGTCACCATGGCCACCTAATTGACTTAAACACATCACCAGCATCTCCACCATGATCCCCTGCCCATCGTGGCTAAGGCAGATCTAGGAGGGACTGTACCAGAGAGCAAAGAGAACCCCTTGTGGTGACATTGAACTGGGAAATCAGTGAGAGATCTGTTCCTTGGGAAGCCTGGTGGCTTTCTTCCTCAGCGGGAGGGCAAACGTGAAGAAAGAGGACTCCAGGGCCTGCAGGGTGAGGAAGCAGCTGATGGTGTCCAGGAAGGAGGTACAGAAGGCAAGAGAGCCACCCCACAGGAGCTAGCACATTAGGGGTGCTGTGGAATAATCCTCTTGTACACCGTAAAGATTTGTCACTCAAATATGGGTTTAATAAAACGCAGATTGGTCAGTAGCCAGGCAGGAAGTGTCGGTGGGGCGACCAAACTAAGGATAATGGGAAGGAGAAGGGCAGAGTCAGGAGTCACCAGCCAGACACAGAAGGAGCAGGAGATGAATGTGCCATGCAAATAAAGGTACTGCCACATGGCAGGTGTACATAAGTTAACTTAATATGTAAAAGCTAGTTAGTAATAAGCCTGAGCTATTGGCCAAGCTTTTATAATTCATATAAGCCTCTGTGTGGTAATTTGGGAAGTGGCTGCCGGGTATTTGGGACTGGGTGGTTGGGATAGGAAACGTCCACTTACACAGGGGACATGGGCATGAGGACTCAACACAGCATCCCACTCCTTAGCATGGCGAAGACCACCATCATGATAACTACCAGCTTCATGACAACCTACCCCACGGCTACCGACCCCTTGCCATGCCCACCGTGACCCTGCAGTAATAACGCAGAGGTAGTGATCATCTATCAGCTGGCCTTCTCCTTCTATCACCAGTGACATTTCCCAGGGCCTTGGGAAGCATGAAGGGAAGCAGATCTGGGATGAAGCTGCAAGGGCAGGAGGTGACTGGAGGCACATCTGGGGTCCAGACCTGTAGGGAGGAGTGTGGTACAGGCAGAGGAGCAAGAGGAGCTGAAGGCTATGGTTCCTTCTATTGCCCTGCCTTTCTCAGAGGCCACTGTGTCAGCCAGTGCACTGGGGCAGGGGTGTGAGATAGTAGCCAGCAGCCTTCCTGCAGAACCCC
Organism: Peromyscus attwateri; assembly: GCA_902168425.1. NCBI lineage: Eukaryota > Metazoa > Chordata > Mammalia > Rodentia > Cricetidae > Peromyscus > Peromyscus attwateri. The sequence goes on from CABHPP010107331.1 coordinate 21,660, forward strand.
ATACAATGAGCTGAGAGAAGTTGTGTCTGCCATCTTCAGGTCACATTTGGGAAATGAACGGCAGATACTTCCTCTTCTACTCTCCTTTCCACCTGCCCAAATGCAGATGTGATGATAGGAAATGGAGCAGCCAGCCGGGCGGTGGTGGTGCACACTTTTAATCCCAGCACTCAGAAGGCAGAGCCAGGCAGATCTCTGTGAGTTCGAGACCAGCCTGGTCTACAGAGCTAGTTCCAGGACAGCCAGGGCTACACAAGGAAACCCTGTCTCAAAAAACAAACAAACAAACAAGAAATGGAGCAGCCACCTTGAATTCAGAAACAATTGAATTCTCTCTGTTATATATATATATATATATATATATATAATATAATGTATGTTATGTATACAATGTTCTGTCTACATGCCAGAGGGGCACCAGATCTCATTATAGATGGTTGTGAGCTGCCATGTGGGTGCTGGGAATTGAACTCAGGACCTCTGGAAGAGCAGCCATCTTAAGTGCTCTTAACCTCTGAGCCATCTCTCCAGCCCCAGATTCTCTTTCTGTCACCTCATCTCTGACCATTGTTGTATATCACCTTGTCAACAACATGGCCACTCTGTGTGCCATCACCAACACCAGGGGTCACCAGAGATGCCAGTCCCAGCAATGCCACTTACCTGCTGTCTGACCTTAGACAAGTGACCACCTCTTTCTGGGCCGTAAGTTCGTCTCTGGAAAGTATGTGATTGGGACGGGGAAGGACTCGGATGGTAAAGTATGCCAACTGTTCTGTCCTGCACCTGTAATCAGGGGTGAGATGGAGTAGAGATGAGAGGATCCTTGGGGAGAGAGCCCACGGGCAGAGTCCCAGGATATGGTGGGTTAAGTGGGAAATGTCTCCAGTAGGTTCAGGCATTTGAACACTCGGTCCCCAGTAGGTGGCGCTGGTACCGCCTTCCTGGAGGATGTACAACTCTGGGGCAGGCTTTGAGTGTCTGTAGCCTTGCCCTCCTTCTACGAGTTCAGTCTCTCTGCTTTGTATTTGCAGCTGAAGATGTGATCTCTCAGCTGCTTGTTTGGACCACCTGCCGCCATACCTCCTCCCCCTTTGGAAATGTAAGCCAAAATGAACACCTCCATGAGTTGCTTTTGGTCACAGTGTTTTGTCACAGCAACATAAAGTAACTACACAGGCCAGTGAGAGACTTTGCCTCAAAGAAAAGATGAGGGGCACCCGAGAAAGCAATACCCAAGTTTATCCTCTAACCTCCACACGTGTACACAGATTTGCACATGCACACACAGGTGCATACATACAGGCACACACAAAACGAAATTTCACAATATATGTGTGTGCTTTGCATGGTTGTCGTAGGGATGACAAATTGAGGACGATATGACAGAAACCAAACATGTGAGCACACCCTAACACATGTACCCTGTCATCTGAGCTCAGAGCTCCCCTCATGGGTGGCTGTGGCCCCTGTTCGCTATAGTATGACAAAGGTTCCCATAATGCCATCCTCATCTTAGCCACCGCAAGCATCATGCTCAGTTTCCTTTAGTCAGACAGGCTTGGATACCAAGCCTGGGACACCATGACAGCTGATCTGATAATGAAGATGACTGAGTGGCAGGGATCTCCATAGCATGGATACACAGGCCAGAGACAGTGGAACCATGGAAGAGTTCACAGGGTGTGCACCCCAAGGCTCATCAACTGTTCAGTTCTGCAGCTTTAACAATATTGTATGATAGCCAGGTGGTGGTGGTGCACCCCTTTAATCCAAGCACTTGAGAGGCAGAGGCAGGTGGATCTCTATGAGTTCAAGGCCAGAATGGTCTACAAAGGGTGTTCCAGGACAGCCAAAGCCACACAGAGAAACCCTGTCTTGAAAAAACCAACCCTGCCCCCCAAAAAATTGTGTGTCTTTTGTGTTGTGTTGTGTTGTGTTGTTTGTTTGCTTGTTTGTTTGTTTGTTTGTTTGTTTGTTTTGGAGTGGGGACTAGCTAGATGGCTGAGCAAAAAGAGATGTCTGCACTGAGACTTGAATGCCTGAATTTGATCCTGAGATCCAGCAAGGCCTCAGGAGAGAAG
>CABHPP010107332.1:0-11516 GCA_902168425.1 Peromyscus attwateri
CCCAAGTTGCAATGAACTTAAGAAATGTTTACATTGAAACTCTTTACAAAGTACATCTGACTTCCCCCATAAAGATGGGTTCTGTTGACTCAGTAGCAATGCTCAAGATTTAGTGGGGAAGGGTCTGGGATAAACAAAATATGAATTCTGGGGAGACGAGTGAAGGCTGGCTCTATGGATAGCAAAGGATCACCAGGTTGTAAACTACATCCTTTTCCAGCATTCCAGTAGGAAGACAGGTAAACATCTCCTTCCCTTGAAGCGATGAGTCTGCATGTTTAACTTTTCCTGGATTCTCCGGTGCTTATCTGTGTGTGCAAGGACCTCTTGCCCTTTACATATAATTGGTATGATATAGTTAATACTCTCTCTTTTATAGGTAACAGTCTTTCTTTTGTGGTATTCTGCAGGTAGTCTCATTTGTCCAATGTGTCCACTTGGCACATTAATTCCCTTGTCTTACCTGACATTTGTTTTGAGATGGAAGAATTTCCCAGTCTTTGACAAGAGCCACGTGTGCTATTGAGGAGAGAATGGTGGCTGAGACTGGGGACTTTCAGTGTCACTGTCTATCCTATCTGAAGTTCAAGGCAACCAAGTTCTTACTCTCTTAAGAAACCCAAATTATGATGTAAGATCATGATGTAAGAGTGAGGAGAAATTCTTCAGCTAAGTAAAGTATATTTCTCTGTACAAGACCACACCCATCAACACAACAGCATGGATGGAGGAAGGCTTCATAAGGCCCTACTAGTAGATGAAGAGCTACAGGCAGGCAGAGGCTGCTGAGAGAGGGAGATGTTTTTTGTTTGTTTGTTTGTTTGTTTAGTGATGAGATCCCAATCCTAAGTGGTCATCCCAAAACTCATGCAAATAAGGGCAGTAATAATTGGATTCAGTAGGTTTTTCACACACACACACATACACACACACACACACACACACACACAGAGAGAGAGAGAGAGAGAGAGAGAGAGAGAGAGAGAGAGAGAGGAATGTATATAGATATGAATGAATATATATGTATATATATTGTCTGCACACACACATATATGAATGATGAGGTCATGGATTTGGGAACAGATAGACTGGGGACATGGGAGGAGTTAGGGGTAGAAATAATGCAAATACAGTGTACTCATATACAAAATCCTCTAAATAAAAAAATTTTAAAACATTAAAAAAGAAAGAAAAACGGAAAAGCTGGCTAGGATAGCTGTTAGGTCCTAGGCACAGCATGAGACTCCAGTCCCTACCAGTCCACCAGTAGCTCTGTTCTTTTTTTAATCTTATGACCTTTTGTTGCTGTTGTTTTGAGACAGGGTTTCTCTATGTAGTCCTGGCTGTCCTGGAACTCCCTCTGTAGATCAGGCAGGCCTTGAACTCAAAGACCTGCCTGTCTCTGCCTCCTGAGTGCTGTGTGCACCACCACCGCCTGGCTTAATTACATTTTAATCAAAAAATTTTGTGTGAGTGTGTGTGTACCTACACCATGGCATTTTTGTGAAGGTCAGAGGACAATGTGGGAATGGACTCTTCCCTTCTACCATGTGAGGCTAAGGAATCAAACTTAGGTCATCCGGCCCGACTGCAGGGACATGCACCCTCTCACCTTAGACTTCTCAGCCTCCATTACCCTGAGGCAGCAAACGTTTGTCCACCTTAACCACTCAATCTCAGATATTGTCATAACCACACAAAACATTTGGGGAAGGGGATGAAGCAACTGCGAAATACCCGTTTTATTCTTCAGTTTATTCCTAAATGCTCCCTTCTAGCATGTCGCCTTTGTGAGGCGTCCTTTGGTAAAAGCACCTTCCCCGTGGTTGTGCCTGGAGACTCGGGAGAATTACCGGGGCAACAGTGGCTTTGTCGGCCATTTTAACAACCTTCTGCGGAGTCCTCTAAGAAAGACAAATGTATTCATTTGCTGTTAGGCTTTCAAGATGGCAAACCAAAACGAGGTTTTGCTAAAGCTGAATCCTTCTGCTTTTGGATACAATGCAAGATGGCAGAAAGTCACAGCCGAGCCTTGTAGTGTTAGCGAAGTCGGCACCACCCAAGGCAGGAAGGTTAAGAAACAGTGGGAAGTTAAATTGGTACAGGACGTCACTAAATGGCAGTGGCTGACTCAGTTCTTCCCCCCTCTCCATTAGGAGTTCGCAAGAATAACTGCAGAATGTAGAGAGGCTGCAACAGCCTGAGATCAGGAGGGACATTCTGGAATAGCCTGGACCCTGATCCTGTGTAGTCCTTCTTAAAACAGGGTGTCCTACAAGGTTTTAGCTCAGCTTACCATATTTGTCCCCGGAGAATAAAAAGCTGTTTGGAAGTTTCCCAGCTCCAGCTGTGCCTATAACAGGCATATGCAAATCAGCCTGCCATGAATGCTATGATGCCACTGTCCCCTCCTAAGGCCTATCTGTGAACAATAAAATTGCTTCATTTAGTAAGAATGTCCCTTCCCTCCAGACTTGCACAAGTAATGGAAACCGTCGCTCAAGGTTCACTGGGTGTCACAGTAGTGTACCAGGCCAGTGTCTGATGTGTCTTGAACTTGCTTTGCAGTTGGGTTGAGGAATATGATAGTTACTGAACGTAAGACCTTTGGCCGCAATTACCCTGCTCAGCAATGGCGTACCAGGGAGCACGTTATCCATCCTGCCTCCCCTTTTATGTTATTTTGAGCTAGAGGCCAAGATGGAGGCCACTTAGCTGAGGGATGAGCTGATGGGAAGAACAAGGAGGTTGCTGCACTCCAAGGTGGAAACACACATGCAGGACTAGATACAGGAACACTGGCCCTGTGAGGTTTCTAATTTTCATTACTGTGGAGCTGACCAAATGGGAATTGACTGAGAGCCTGTCAAACTTCAGCTACATTGTCTTGTCAAATCCTCATCTGACTAAAAGCCTATGATTACCAATGCTGCTGCAAAGTCACCAAGCCCGTATCTCCATTCAGAAGGGAAACTTTCTCAAAGTCCCTCTCTGGCCTTGGCCTCAGAGAAGCATCTCAGGGCAGCAGAACCCGGGCAGCGTGACTGATTGTTTAAACTACTCCGGCCACTGTGACACAATGTTTGTTCTTTGGGGCTGTGCCATGCCATCTGATTTACTCAGTGGACAACTAACCGGTTTTGTTTCTTTGTTTTGAAAAGATTTATTTTTGCTGGACATAGTGGCACATGCCTTTTAGTTCCAACACTTGGGGTGGGTGGCAAGGCAGAGGCAGGCAGATCTCCGAGTTCAAGGCCAGCCTGGTCTACAGAGCGGAGTTCCAGGACAGCCAGGGCTACACAGAGAAACCGTCTCAAAAAGAGAAAAAATTAAAAAAGAAGAAAAGGGTTATTTTATTTTTATTTGTGTGTATATATGCACTCATGAGGAGGCCAGAAGAGGGTGCCAGGTGCCAGGTACCCTGCAGATGGAGTCGCAGGCGGTTGTAAGCCACTGAACAGAGGTGCTAGGAACCAAACTCAGGTCTTGTGCAAGAACAGCAATCACTCTGAATCACTAACCTTTAGCTCTAACCCCAGTTCTGTTTCTTAATCTCTTTCACAACTAGAATTTAAATCATTTGCTGCTCTGCAACTGTGTATATCATGTGAGAGCCAAAGTTACATTTTAAGTTTTAATTACTGTGCCTAAGAGATCCATGAAATAAAAATGTCTCTGATCTGCAAGCCCCTTGCCCAAGGACAGATAGTTCCTGACATGCTGGAGGCTGTTGTTTATGGAGATAACAAGCCACATGTTTTCACTCCCCTAAACAAGTTTGTTTGACCCAACTGCACTGGATGTGCTGGATCACATGTGGGCGGGAGGTTCACAGGCTGCAGGTACGTCAGGATGTATGTTTGCTCCTGATTGGACCTGATGGGAAATGCAATGAATTCTGGGTTTTCCTTCTTAAGCTGCTGCAAACTGTGGTTCTGGGCCATTTCCCAGGAACCTGGGTATGGATCTGGCCAGAGCCCATCCACCTGGCCAGTATTTAATTAAAGCTTGCTTCAAATTTGGCTTTAAACTGTGGTAGGGGTCTTATTCTCAATTGGTGGGATTAACAATCTGGGTGTTAAATAAACAGTGTGTTTATACATGGAGAAAGTTCCAGAAAGGACTATACTTGAACTAGAGGAATAAATGACATCTTGATACTCTGCTTTGTTTTTGGCTTCACAAATCTGACCCCTCTTTTGTTTGTCTCCTGTTGGAGGAGCTGGGAGGTTGTAAGACAAATCTTAAAAGGTCCTATTAATAAAAAAAAACCGGAGCCAGATGTTGGGGTGAAAACTGAGAGATCAGAGAAGCAGAAAGAAGCCAGCCACATTCTTACCGCTAGGAAATCCTCAGAGAGCTACTTCCTGTATACTCACACCTATATCCTTTCTGTGCCCTGCCATCTTACTTCCTCTCTCTGCCCAGCTACATCACTTCCTCTTTCTGCCCAGCTCTATCACTTCCTGTCTGTCTGTACAGACCTCTATGGCTAACTAGTGCTGGGAATTAAAGGCATGTGCCACCGCCCTGGCTTTGTTCCCAGTGTGGCCTTGAGCTCACAGAGATCCAGATGAATCTTTGCCTTCCAAATGCTAGGATTAAAGGCATGTGCTACCACTGCCTGATTTCTATATTTAATATCGTGCCTGACTTTTTTCTCTGATCTACAGATAAGCTTTATTGGGATGCACAAATAAAATATCACCACAGGGAGGCAAGAATTTTTTCGTTGTATATAATATTTTGCTCTGTGATGTGTGAAGCTATTTTTATGGCCATGGGTTTATACAGTGGATATGTCTAGATACTGGTTAAGTAAAATGTGAATCACAATGTTAGTTTGATGGAAAACTACTACGGTTGTTAGAACATGTATAGTAGAAACTGCACTTAGTTAAGTGGTGTGGACCGCATGGTGAACATCACTGCTTGACCAAGTTCCAGCATTTCCACATTGCAGACAACAATTCTCCAGCACCTTATTACTTTAATTTTAATAATTCTCACTATGTGTCATGGGAGTTCCCTTATGCCTTTTCCTTTGGGAGATTTTGTGTGGGCTTTGAAGGATGAAAATGTATAAAACGGCAGCCTCTTTAAACAAAATAGGAACCTTACAACATGATGACTCGGCACACAGGATTCCCCATTGTGCCCTCCTGATTACACCAAGAACAAGAAAGCTAGAGATTTACAAAGGACGCACTTGACCCCAAGGATGAAATGCCCACAGTCCAGATCCAGAGCCTGAGGCCATGAAGGGCAAGAGTTCAGTTAATAAATGTAGAGAGATCAGAATGGTACGGTATAATGGGAACAGAGTAAGACGTCAGGCCCTTCCTTTTGGGAGCGTGTGAGGGGAACAGGCCCAGGTAGTAAACCTGGGACACAAAGGGGCACGATTAGGGGACAGCTCTGTGCAAACGCTGCGTCGCATCCCTTGAGGAAGGAAAACTGCTCTTAAATTGTAGTGGAGTGTCTGGTCCCCAGAAGTCCTTTTCCAAGGTCAGACATTTGGATAAGGGGCTCCTTTCCCTCGGGGGACTGGAGGAAAGTTCCTGCTTGCTCAAGGGGGTCCTTCTCCTTATCTCTGACGAAAGGAACCTGTGGCCCTTCCATTGCTCTAAAAGGCGCCTGGTGGAGTTACTGAACCTTTGAGAACAATAGGCATTTACATACTTGCTCACTTTTGTCTCAAAAAAAAAAAAATGCTGTAATGAAGTTAATGGCCACTTTGTCCCTGAATCATTGAGTCTGCTTTCAATCTTACCTGTGGCTAAACTATTGAGTATAAAAGGTAGAGCCTTTTTTCAATAAACGCAGCCATTCCATTCACCCCCAGATAGTGTCAGTCATGTGACATCTCCCCTAGCCCCCCCTCCTTCCCGGGGTGTCCCCCACTTCCCCTGGCTGACTCCCTACCTCCCTTTTAGGACCTGAACCCAGCTGGAGCAGATCTCTGGCAGTTAAGAAACTTGGGCCCAAACCTGTTAGCATTGTTTGTTGGGGTTTTTGTCAGCAAGACCAGCATCTATGGTAGCGAAGATTCTGTAGTATTGTGTGCTACTAAGGAATGAGCAATAAGGAATAGAGCTCTAATTCTAGGTACCCGAGCTTACCTTAAAGGCCATGGGTACTTCAATGATGAAAAGGTCCACGTAATCCAGCTTGAGGCCCTTTAGCGTCCTTTCCAGGGCTGGGCGGACCAACTCTGGGATGTGATCTGTAGCCCATAGCTGGAAAGAAAATCAAGGAGGCTAGTGAAATAGTATCTACTTCCTTCCACATTCTCACAGTAAATCCCTCACACACATGTCATCTGCTCCTTTCCTGTCACAGAAGCAGGTTTATGCCTGAGCATAGGAAGAGTCTGGACAACACTAGACAGTCCTCCTCTTCTGCTGTCTCATTTGGTGTCACACCCCAGGGCAATCCTGCCAATTCTTGCTAAGGCTTCACTCTACGTCCAAAGTGTCAGATGGTGGATGGGGTAAGGCCAGGTTATCATGCCAATGCAGAAAGCACAGAGTGGTAATCAGATAAATTAGTACATCTTCTTGTGGCATAAATTGTGCTCCAAGGCTTTTTGGTGGGAGAGTGGGGGAGAGGATTGACTTTTTAAACCCTCTTTATTCCCCGAGGAAATAAAATTGGAAAGTTAGAGTCCCTAGTTTTATTCTTGCCTTGAAAGCACAGAAAAAAACCAGATATAATGGCGCACACCTGTAATATTAGCTACTTGGTAGGCTGTGGCAAAAGGGTGCAGAGTGAGCTCTAGGTCAGATTAGGCGACTTGGCAAGACCGTCTCAAACTAAAGCTTAAAGAAGGGTTGGTTGATGGGGGTGAAGTCAGGGGACGCGGCTGGTGAGACAGTTGTGTCAGCATAGGGCTGGACATGCAAGTATGAGGACCCGAGCTCAATTCCCTGGCCCCATTTGGAAAAACCAGTCTTGGTAGTGTTAATTCTCATCCTGCCCCTTGGCACCACCCTATGCCCTGACGTAGAAGTCTATTCTAAGGGAAAACTCCACCCCTTCCCTCTCTCTTCTGCTTCCCTACCATGAGGTGTGCACTTTCAAACCCCGGGTCTCTCTCTCTCTCTGTCTCTCTCTCTGTCTCTCTCTCTGTCTCTCTGTCTCTCTCTCTCTCTCTCTCTCTCTCTCTCTCTCTCTCTCTCTCTCTCTCTCTCTCTCTCTCTCTCTCTCTCTGTCTCTCTCTCTGTCTCTCTCTCTCTCTCTCTCTCTCTCTCTCTCTCTCTCTCTGTCTCTCTCTCTCTCTCCCCCTCTTTCTGTCTTTCTGCTGCTTCATCTTTCTATTATAATAAACCATTTCCCCATGGATGCAGTGTCTGGGTGGTGCATCTCCACCCGCCGCCATGCCCACTGGACTGGGCCGCCTGCCAGCCCACCACTGCATCTGGGGATCCCACCGCATACAATTCCTGACAGGTAGCACACGCACAAACGCCCTGCACAATCACGGTGCTGGAGAGGCAGAGATAAGAAGATCCTTGTGGCTTGCTGGCAGCCAGCCTAACCTAATCAGTGGTCCCCAGGTCTCAGTCAGACAAAAAACAAGATGGGTGGCTGCTGACGCATGACAGCTGAAGTTGGCTTCTGGCCTACACACACACACACACACACACACACACACACGCACGCACATACCACATACACACATATACATGTACACGTACCATTTAAAAAGTTGGGAATGTAGCTTAGTGAGTCAGTGCCTGCCTTACATGCACAAGGCCCTGGGTTCAAATCCTAGTGATGGTGGGGAGGGAACATGGAGTAGAAAAAATGTAAAGGAGAGAGGGAATAGTAGAAAAACGCTCCTGTTATCACTATGGGCTCCATTGGCATTATCAATGCCATTCCATCCAAGTGAAAATTCTGCTTCCCATTTTAATTCACTTTTTCTTTTCTTCCTTTGATGTTAGGGATTGAACCCAGGGCTTTGTGCATGCTAGGTAAACACTGTACCACTGAGCTACAGGATAATTCTTTTTTAACTTTGGAGTTGAAGGCTTGTTAAGTTATTTAGGCTGCCTTTGAACTCTATCTGTAGCCCAGGCAAGCATCTTCCTGCCTCAGCCTCCTGAGTAGTTGGAATTACAGGCCCTGTTTAACGTTCTTTTGTTCAACAAAGACGTAAAATATTAGTTTTGTGCTAGGTAGTTGAAGTGCTTTGTAAATGCTAATTCATAAGTTTATGAAATGCTTGTCTTTATTATTCCCATCTTAAAGAGGGGAACCAAGGTTTGTAAATGCTTAATACCTCACAGCTGGACCATACAGCTAGTTGTTGTATATATTCTCTTGCATTGTGTTGTGGTAGGGAACATTTTCTGACCTGGGCTGTGAAGGCAATACAGACTCCATCTTAGGGGAGGGCCACCGTCTTATACTACCTGCTGTACTCAGTTTCAGGAAGGACCTCAGGAATATGCTATGATAACTTGAACAGATACAGGGCAGTGTGCTCTTGCAGACATCCTGTCTGCAGTTTATGGCCCTTGAAGATATCTAGATAATCCTGCTGAGCAGTCCAGATAATCTTGCTAAGCAAATTCTGGTTTTCTGACAAAAGTCTAACTCAATGGTTTCAAATGTGGTTTTGTGCCCCAAGTCTAGACCAATAGTTTTAAAAAAAAAAAAACCACCAGCCGGGCGTTGGTGGTGCACGCCTTTAATCCCAGCACTTGGGAGGCAGAGCCAGGCGGATCTCTGTGAGTTCGAGGCCAGCCTGGGCTACCAAGTGAGCTCCAGGAAAGGCGCAAAACTACACAGAGAAACCCTGTCTCGAAAAACCAAAAAAAAAAAAAAACCACCATGTCCCATATCCCTTTTATCCAATCCCAAGATGCCAAAGCATGCAATTCCCAGCTTGCACTTTTTTCCTCTAAAAACTCTCTAGCCCTGGGCTCACAGCTGCTGCTGCATTTCCCTCCATCTGCTTGGTGGTGGCCCAGGTTGAACCTGACAATAAAAGGATCCTCATGTGCTTGCATCGGAAACCGGCTCCTTGGTGATCTCTGGGGGTTTTGCAAAATGGGGTACAACAGGCAATTGTCTTAGTCACTGTTCTATTGCTATGAAGAGACACCATGACCAAGACAACTCTTAGAAAAGGAAGTATTTAATTGGAGGCTTGCTTACAATTTCAAATCATCATCATAGCAAGCAGACAGACATGGCACTGGAGCAGTAGCTGAGAGCTTTACATGATCCACAGGCAGTAAGCAGACAGTATTGGGCCTAGCTTGGGCTTTTGAAACCTCAAAGCTCACCCCTAGTGACACATCTCCTTCAACAAGTACACCCTACACCCTGATAAGTATTATGAAATCCACCCCCCCCCCCATAGTGGGTAACTCCACCAATGCAATAAGCCCAATCAAACTGAATTAAAGTCCAGGTTTTAATCTGAGAAAAGCCTTCCCAGGTGGTCTCAGGGAAGAGGGGAAACCATGTGGCAGGTCTACAGCCAGACCTGTAGAGGTGGTCTTGAGGAGCTCTGGGGGAGGAGCCACAACTTGGCAGACTTTCTTTAGGTGGGGTTTGGAATGGGAGGAGCTGGAGATTGTCAACACACCCCTCCTCCAGCAAGGCTACACCTCCTAATCCTTCCAAACAGATCACCAACTGGGGACTAAGCATGCATGCGTATGAGCCTATGGGGTCATTCTTATCCAAACCACCACAAAAACCTAGCAGCAAAGTCTGTGCATTCACCCTCCACCTTACACCGCCCTTGGGTGTTGGTTGAGCTGCAGTGAAAATGGATCTTAATGGACCAAATTGACCAGCCTTTCCATGAACGCAGTTACACATGGCCTTTCTGTTTACTTGTGATCATATTTCATTATGTGTGCCACATTATGTTAAATTGATGTGCATGCATACACAGGTATATTTTTTTCAGCAAATTAAAGGATTCCAAAGGATAGTTTGACCACTTCCTCCTCCTTTACCTCCTCTTCTTCTTTCTTTTATTGTGTTCCAATGTTTGAGATCATATCTAGGTCCTTGTGCACACGAGGCGGGGGCTATCCTACTGAGCTGTACCCCCACCCTATGCCATGTTCACTGTATCTACATAGTAAGAGATGACTCACCTTTCCGCAGTAGAAAATCTCTTCCCTCTTCACCTTCCCTTCTGCTATCTTTTCTCTGATGGCCTCACCGACTTCATGTTCATTGTTGTAGAGGTAGGCCCCATCAAAGTGCCGGTACCCCTCGTCAATGGCCATTTTCACTGCCATATAGGTCTCTCTAGGGACCTTACGTGACAAAGAGGATAAGTGTGGGGAGAAGAGAAATGGGTTTTAAGTTCATGTTAAAAAGGACATCCCATAATAACATTGTTTTGTAGCCCACACAACAGTTCTCAATTCCATGCTGTCATGATTGGAAGACCATGGAGATAAAAGAAACTGTAGAGGACTGCCTCCTTCAGCACTCAATCTACCCACCCCAGATTGCCCTCGGCACTGTAGCTTCAGAAATTTGATTTGATCAGTATTACCAAAGCAGTGTGCAGAGTCTGAGGTCTGGACAGACGATGACATGGGTTCACATCTCAGCTCTGGGACTCTGCAGCCTAATCTGGGGCAATGTGTTCCATCTCCCTATGATGTTTCCCTATTGGTCAGAGGGCTTAACTGGCATTGATTTTGTAATGTGTGGATTACATTAGAAAATGCATGTAGTACAAAGCATGTTCAGAGTTCCTGGCACATAGTTAAATATTTGGAACACTTTTAGCTATTGTTTTTTAAACTTTATTTATATCTCTGTAACCTCTGACGTGCACATCCCTCTCACAAACTTTTCCATTAGATTAATAGGTACTGTTTGAACATGCACCATATACTAGACATTATCATGAGTCTCTAGAGTTGAAGAAGCAATAGTCTTTTCTAACGGACATCTCAGGCCAGTGAGAAAGACTGCTAGTAGGGTGTTAGTAGTTACCATTCAGATAAGTGCTATTGAATCGACAACAAGGGGCTGTGTGTGAACACGTGTAAATTGGAGTGTAGTGAGAGGGAAGAGGTACTGTTTGATCTCCTTTGATTTGAGCCTTAAACGTTTTGTAGAGAGGGCTGAGAAATGACAGCATGCCATGCTAGCATGAGGGCCTGAGATTGGATACCCAGCACCCACATAAAAGCCGAGCATGATGGGGTGCGTCTGTATCTCCAGTGCTGATTGAGGGGTAGAGACTGGCATGTATATCCTTGGAGCTCACTGGTCTGCCAGTGTAGAAGCTGGTGAGCTCTAGGTTCAGTGGGAGACTCTGTCTCAAAAAACAAGGTGGAGAGCAGCTGAAAAGACACCCAATGCCAACCTTTGGCCTCACACACATTTATACACACATGCACATCCCTCACATATATACATACATACCAAGTTCAGCAGCAGACAAATGAGCAAGTCCAAAGACAGGGTGATACAGGTAGAGAAAGAGAGGACAGTATGTTCAAAGTTGTTGAGATGAGAGA
>CABHPP010107333.1:0-36250 GCA_902168425.1 Peromyscus attwateri
CCCCAGCCGAGAGAAGAAGCCAGGGTGCACCATTAAAACAACCTAGCCCTGAAAGGTGCTCTCACCAGAACTCCTCTTGGGGAGCACCACACACCATGGAAGGAGCACTTTGTTCAGCCTCCCAGGAGAAGGGGAGAAATGCTAGACTGCCTCCTCAAGTGAGCACTGAAGGGCACCAAAATCTCCTAAAGACAATGGTCCCCTCTGCCTCTGCTTAGAGGACAGAGCTCCAGCCTAGGGCTACATTAACCTGAATCAAAGAGGCCAAAGACGGTCAACCACAGCCATGGTCTCCACCAAGACCCTTTTCACACAGTGGCCACCTTCTCTTTCCAAGTTGCCCACCAAGCTATCAGCCTGTCTCAGACACCTATCTGTTGTGGTCAGTTCTACAGATAAGATTATCTGTTCTTGTTTAAGCCTTATAAACTGTTTCCACACCCTAAATGACTTGATTTTCACAACTTTTATGAAGTAAGCATTGGGCTTATCAGTTATGACCTAGGAGGTCATCAAATTGCAAAATTGGGTTTTGGTCTAGGCTTTCTATCCATTGGTGGGTCTCATCTGTCACTCCTGCAAAAAACACGGTAGTTTTAAAGTTCTTAGCAGTCAACAGGAAGTTTTACAGTCTTAGGCAATGTAGACGAAATTCTAAACAGTCTTATTAAATAAGAAACACACAGCCAAATACAGAGTTAAAAGCCCAAGAGATCAGAGCACTAGCAAAGAGCCAAGACTCCCTTTAGCTTACCAGAGCTAAAGCTGGGCATTCATGATGATTAAGAAATAACCTCTGTATGTGATTTATTTGGGAGCTGGGTGGCGGGCCCCCCAAAGAGTAAAAAACTCACAACAAAATAGTGTACTTTACTTCCCTAAAACACATCTTTTCTCTTCTAGATGAGAATTTTCTTGGTCCATTTATCAGATGAACAGCTGTATTTAAGGATTACTAAACAAACCTAGATGGGGCTAGAGGGACAGCTCAGTGGCGGAGTGCTTGCTGATCTTCTAGAGGACATGAGTTCAACACTCACACCAGGTGGCTCATAACAGCCTGTAACTCCAGCTCCAGGGGATCCAATACTCTCTTCTGGCCTCCATGGGCACCGGCACGTATGTGGCGGATACACAGGCTCATAGATAAACTAAAGTTTTAGACTCTGAAGGCTGGTGACAGCTCAGAGATTAGCATCACCCTCCATTCGGTCCACTTGCCTATGTTTCCATTTCTCTGCCCTTGAGCCCTACTCCACTCCCAGTCTTCCAGAGACGTCTCTACCTGTACACCGTACACCAAAGCCTCTTTGGCAGAAGTGATGATATCCAACACAGACATAAAAGCACAGCCTTAGAAAAAGCCTACCACATGCTTTGTCTTTTGGTAAAAACAAGAGCAGCTATCTCAGTAACTGGGTATGCACCTTTTCTTTCTTAAAATTCCCCAACTCCCAACTTCTCCAGAGCGCTTCTTCAAAATTCCTAGGTCACACAAATTATTTAATAAACAACTCATCAATTAGTCTTGCATGGAGAAGAGAATAGTTACACACAGAAATGTAGACAGAGTAAAAATCACAGTGAAACATTAGTAACAAATGAGCAAAGCTCCCTTGTCATCACACCCACGCAACAAAGATCAGAAATCCATTTACTAACCCCAGGCAAGCCCCCGCCCTTCTCTTAACACATAATTCCATAAAAGGACCTTAAGGGAAACAAAGTCAATATATTTTATTCGTAAAACAATCATCTCACCTAATTTTTACCATCTCTTTTTGCAAGATAATTTATAGAATCTGGCAACCTTACAAAAGTGGAATCAATTTTTTTTTCACCCTTTTTATTTTCTAACCCCCTGGGAAAATCCCACACACTCATCTTGCTATGAACCACAGGAGGAGAGTGGCTGAACTCCAGTTAAGCCACGTATTTCAACTGCACACTCTCAACCTCAATCTTAACCATATCCATGAAATGCGATCTTTTGGAACCTTGCCTTTTAGTCACTCATTAAGATTTAAGATAATCGTACTCTCTCTCCCTAAGCGCAGGCTCTATAGATGCCTCAAGACTACACTGACACACATAAACGCTCTGTACTACAACTTTTTAAAAGATCTTTTTCATTCCTGGGCTATCTGAATTATTTTAAAGCTTTAGTTAGGTACCTTCCAAAATCATATCTGGTAATAGAGGGTGTGGGTCTTTTTTTGTTTTTTAATTTCCTTTCCACGGAAGAAAAAAAAGCTTGGTATGACGCCACTGGGTATATATGGAAAAATACAAATTTCAATACACACACTGTGTGAGTAACTGCAGCTATGTTTGTTTATAAATCCTTTTACCTGCTTTAGTCACAATGCCAACACACAAATTCCACACGCCAAATTTTAAATATAGTATGAACACCGAGCTATTTGCTCACAAAAAGCAGAGATCAATAAACTCGGTGGATTAATGGAAAGTCACTCAGCAGTCATCAAATACTGCCAGAGAAATCTTCTTTGTGCACCTAGACACTAACACACTCTGCTCAGCACCACAGCTCCCACTGTGTGCTGGTAGGCTCTGAAAACAGACAGCGGCCATAAACGACATGGAAGACACCAAGCCAAATTCCTGGTTGGAATAAGTTTCAAAATCCAAGGCCAACATCTGCCAGGTTCCACACCTACCTACCAATCCTGGTCGGTGTTGCACTGAAAATTCAGCACAAGGGGTGAGTACTAAAATTTTAAACGCCCATTAATTAACTTGTACTCTGCTTAAATCACACATAGGCGGCCCCTCCAGTGGCAGTTAAGAGTCTTAGCGTTTGCCTCATTGTCTTAGAAGGGAGAAGGCTGACAGGAGTTAGTGCACACAATGAAGTCTGTTCTTGTCCAGGGATTCTGACCATACTCTGTGCGCAGTAACTGCACTGTGGACTGCCTCTCCAGCCCTCGGATCAGGCAGTTTATCCCTGGTTCCTGGCCTTCACGGGTTAGGCACGGCTTCCTCTACTGTCCGCACATCTCTGAAAAGGGCCGGAGGCACGCCTGGCTTAAGCAGAATCTGTTTACCGCGCAGTGCCCCCCACCCCGAGCGCTTCCGCACCCCTTCCTGGTACCTGCCCAGTTCCTCGCCGGTGTCGTAGTAGTCGTCCACGTTTTCCTGCCTGAACACAGTCATGATGGACTGTCACGCCTCACCAGAGCCCAGGCCACTCCGGCTCCACGGCCGGAACCATCCCCACCGCCGCCGCGCTGCTGCGGGCCCCTCATGCACCAAGCCGCAGACCTCTAAAAGAAATGGGGAGAAGAATGAAACGGCAAACCTCCAGGAAATCGGGGTCCCCGGGGCTCGGCCCCGATCTCGAGGCCTCCCCCGGCTGGGGCCACGCGCCCTTTGTTAAGCCCGGGCCGGGGGACCCCCACACCCCACGCCGCCGCGCCCCAGCCCCGTGCCAGCGGTTCCCGGGCTCCCGCCTCCGCCTCCGGACGAAGCGGGGACAGCGGAGGGAAGGGACACAAAGCGCCCGGCCCGGCCACCTGTTCCCCCGCGCCGGGGCCGCCCTCCCGCTCTTCCCGCTCCTCCCGCTGCCAGTGGCGGCCACTCACCCGGCCCCGCAGCTCTCAGTCCGTGCGCCCTGCGCCCCGTGGCTGGTCCCTGTCCAGGGCAGCTCCGAGCGGCCTCCGCTCCTTGCCTCAGGCGCAGCTCGGCCCCGCGGGGAGGCAGCCACCACCTCCTCCTCCTCGTCCTCTTCCTCCGCTGCGCTCGCGGCTCCTCCCGACTCCGCGCTCCCGCCCCGCCGCGCGCACCCCGCACACACCCACTCGCCCGCACCGAGCGCGCGCCCCACCTGTGACTTAGCGCCCGGCTGCCCTCTGCCGCCCGCTTCGAAGAAACCGGAGGCTTTCGTCTCCAGAGTGTGAACCCAACGACCCGCGTGGGCCAGGCGGTATGCTCCGTGCCGGAAAAAAAAAAAAAAAAAAAAAAACAGCAGGTTTAAAAAATAAGTCAATAAAGTAAAGTCCTGCCCCGGAGACGCCCACACCCTGATGGAAACGATAGCAAATAAATAGCTTATAAATGAGGTTGCTCTGTTCTTCTGTGTTGACAACAAAACCGACAGAGAATAACAGGGGCCTCATCAGAGGGGGCGTCTCCATGACAGGTGTTTTGAGCTAGGATGAAGGCAAGGCACGCGATCCATGAAGGAAAAGGTTGAGATATCAGAAGCCTGACGAAGCTTGAGAGTCCTGTTGCTCAGTTGAAGCAGCAAGTCCTGCTTGAGCTATGTTAGCATACAATATACACCAGAGTCTAAGACAGTATAAAAATACGAATGAAAAAGCAGTAGGTATATCTATATATTGGGTACATGACCAAATGATGGTGCTTTGGATCCATCCGTTTAAATAAAACTTTATTAAAATTAATTACACTATCGTTATTTTTCTAGCTGTCACAACATGTGCCTTGCACTGGATTGTCGAGGACTGGCCAAGACACTCCAGGTCCACCCATGAAACTGGTATCCATTCACCCATTTTTCATTAAATCTCTCCCTGTGCTCTCAGATGAGCAGAGTTCCTGAAGAGGATTTTATCTAGCTTACTAGCCAAAACTCATCCGTGAACCGGCTGAGATTTCATATCCACGCCACTGCTCAAACTCTTGATTCATCAGAAAATTTCAACTGTGGAGGCTTGAGCCTAAAACGAATAAAGCAAAAGAATGTTCCTCCGGCCATGTATCAGATCCTAATCTTAAATATTTCCCCAGTTAGGAGTGGTGGCACACACCTGTAATTCCAGCACTTGGGTGGTAGAAGCAGAAAAATCAGGAGCCTAAGGCCAGTCTCAGCTACATAGCAAATTGGAGGCTAGCCTGGAGTACATGTCTCAAAAACAAAATCAAAGATATTCTTAATGGCCCATGGAAAGAGCCCAGCAGGCGTGATAAAAGAGTGAGGAGGTAACACTGACCTAAGTGGTAGATCTGAGAATTGATACAAAAGGATCTTGAGAAATACAATAAAAATGACAGAAAAAAAAAGTGATTCATTTTGGAAACATGAAAATGAATACATCTGTTGGAAAAAATGAAAAGCATGGGTGTTTGGAAGAAACTTGGAAAGTGTTTCTGGATGGATGATTTCCTACAAAAACAAATATATTTTCCAAGACCACTAAAAGGGTTGGATCTACTTGGGGCCATTAGGCTGATCACAAGATATTTTTCTGGTGTCATGAAAGGCAGGGTGGAATTTTGATTTATAAATTTTCATCTAATATCCGTGAGGCCTTCTACGAGCTGCACAAGCTTAGATGAGATCACTTACCCATATCTGCACTAATTCAGGCAAATGTTTTAGAAAAGGGGACTGTGGTGATTTAAAACAATGCCTGTAAAGTCTTTGACTTTCCTCCACTCAGAAAGTGGAGTTTAATGCTCCTTCCCATGAAGACAGGCCTCACCCTTCACCCTGGTTGTTTCTAAGAAAATCTGGGGGTAGCCACACTAAGTGGTTTCTTCCCAATGTTAACATTCTCTCTTTCTCTCTCTCTCTCTCCCCCTCCCCTCCTCTCCTCATTCTATGGTCTTTCAGTGAGCTTCCTCTGGAACATTTAAACAGATAAAAGCAGAGAGAGCAAAGGAGTCGCCCCAGCCAGTAGGCTCCACCCACCCCACCACCCACAACAGTTAATATCTTCTAGCTCAAGTCCTGTGAGGCACGTTGTGGGGTGATTTATTGTACAGCACCAGATCACCATATAAGAAAGTCAGGAAAAGCTAGAGGGATTAGAAAAAGATAAAAGAAATGCAACTTTTTAACACAGCAGGGTTAAGGTTGGAGAAATTATTCTCTCACTGAATCTTTTTACACAATTATGTAAATTGACTTTTTCCAGTTTATAGTTAATTTTCTTGTCTGTTTCATCATCTAGAAGATGGGGACAAGTTGAGTTTGATCCCCAAAGTCCACAGTAAAAGGACAGAGGTAAAAGCTGGGTGGTAGTGGCGCACGCCTTTAATCCCAGCACTCTAGGGGAGCAGAGGCAGGCGGATCTCTGTGAGTTTGAGGCCAGCCTGGGCTACAGAGTGAGTTCCAGGAAAGGTGCAAAGCTACACAGAGAAACCCTGTCTCGAAAAAACAAACAAACAAACAAACAAACAAACAAATAAATAAATGGACAGAGGTGACTGCAGAAAGTTCTCTGAACTACACACAAACACACACACACACATACACACACACACACACACATACACACACACACACACACACACACATTGAACAAAGTAAAGAAATAATATACATGGGGACAGTAATACATTTGCATCCTCTGAGCGAATCTAAAGAGCTGAATCAGAGCTGTGTGCATTACACAACACATCTGAATATTTGGCACTGATTTTGTGAAATGTTCTAAGCAAAAACAACTCCAAGGGACACATCTTGTTCGTAGAAGACAAGAACCCTTGTGTTATGAGATTCAAGTCACAAAGGATGTCCACACAAATGACTGATTACAATACATATTAAGGCCTGTGACAATCATGGAGGTGGGATTCAAACCCACAGTATAGATTTCAGAGCTACATTAGTCTGAGTAAAACTACTTGCTATAAAAATCTAATTTCAGAGATTTATCACATTAAAGATTCATTTCTTGTTTCCAGGGAGTTGGAGGAGAACTAAGCTCCACAACATCCCTCGAGGACCCACCCAGGCATGCGCTGTCTGATGGATTCACTGCATCCAGTGCAGGTTGTCAGTCTTTTCGAGATTAGCTGATGAAGGCCCTGAAGGTTTGTTAGGTTTGAAGTTAAGGTTTAAACTTTTGTTTTTCTTTTCTTCCTTTTTTTTGTTTTAATTAGCAAGATGGTATCAGATCAAAGAAAGTTTCAAGTTAGTTTTTAATAATGTAACTTTGGTTTTATCAAGAATGGACATTTTTGCTGGACAGTAGTGGTGCACACCTTTAATCCCAGCACTTGGGAGGCAGAGGCAGGTGGATCTGTGTGAGTTAGAGGCCAGCCTGGTCTATAGAGTGAGTTCCAGGACAGCCAGGGCTACATAGAGAAACCCTGTTGCAAAAGCTCCCCCCACCCAAAATTGACATTTTAAAATGATATGTTTATTTTTATTTTATCATATGAGTGTTTTACCTACACGTATTTTTATGTGCCATGTGTATTCCTGGTGCCTCTAGAGGCCAGAAGAAGGCATTGGATTCCCTGCAACTAGAGTTACAGGTGTTTGTGAGACAAAATGAAGGTGCTAGGAACTGAACCCCAGTCCTCTGTAAGAGCAGCCAGAGATCTTAACCACTGAGCCATCTCTCCAGAACCAAGAACAGATAATTTTAAATGATACCATGCAAAATATGCCTGCACCTTAGTTCATTTTTTAAGGTGATTTCCTTGGAACTGGAGAGGTGGCTCAGCAGTTAAGAGGGCTTGTTGCTCTTCCAGCACCCACATTAGGCAGCTCACAGTCACCTGTAACTCCATTTTCAGAGTATCCAATGATCCCCTGTGGCCTCCATGGGGGTACGGTGGACTGCTGGAGAGATGGCCCAGTGGTTAAAAGAACCAGCTGCTCCTCCAGAGAATCTGGATTCAATTCCCAGATACCACACGGCAAGTCACAACCACCTGTAACTCCAGTTCCAGGGAATCCGACGCTCCCTTCTGGCCTTTGAGAACACCAAGCACACGCATGGGGCACAAACACACACACAGGCAAACACCTAGACACATAAAACAAAAAGAAATAAATCTTTTTTAAAAAATTACCGAGCTTATGCTGCCTATGGTTAAACCTTGGGTCCCAGAAAGCATGTGGCAATTTTACAAGGGCAAACCTCGAGCAAGCATGAGTTACCATATTCACTGATTTGATCCACAATCTTGAGACTCTACTGTGTTTAATGCTAGGGATGCACACAGCCATCAGAGCCCCTTCTCTCTGACAGACTCAGAGTAACTCAGACTGTCTAGAGGCTGATGTGAACAAACCCACATACAACTGTGCTCTAACAATCCACCACCACCTTGCAAAACCTGTCTAGCTTCCTTCACCCTTACAGCCGAACTGCAAGACTCAATTTTGCCTTATCCTTGGGTTGATATTGGATCTGGCCAATGGGAAAACTTGGCCTGAGGTCAAAGAGCAGGTGGGAAATAAGAACAGAAAAGTTATTTCCCAGACCGGCTTACAGGGTTGCTTCAACTGGGATCACACAAAGCAGGTCCTCACCTCTTCCACATGGCTTAGGCTTTTCACCCTCTCTTGTCTCTTCAAACCTGAAGATCTTGTCCACCCCACTATCCCTGGCTCGCGTTCTGCCCTAAGTCTCCCTCCTCCCTGACAAACTTCCTCATTTGAGCAAGTCATCTCACTTCTCCAGAACCCTGATGGTTAATATAACAAGAAAGGCATTTCAGGGAGCTGTGGAAACAAGATGTTAGGTCTTAAACCCAGACAAACAGCTTAACCAAGGTGCCTACTTAACATATCAAAGTGGACCTGCCTGCCAGGTTCTCCCAGCATCCCTCAGTCCTACCTGTTACAGGGTCTTCCTGGCTGACATATCTTTCCCCTTACACTGAGATCTCCTGCCCATGGGCTGGGCTGCCCTTCCCCCAGCTGCTCTTCCTATATAATCCAGCAATTTTGGTTACCTGGTCCTTTTTTACCCTTTACCCTCCTAGCCTCCTGGTCTCCTTTCTCCCCTCCCCCCTCTCCTCCCATGGGCCCTGTCATGCCCACTCTGGACTCTCCCAGATGTCTCTGCCTCTGGCTATGCTCTCCCTCAGATCTACAATAAACTTTCTCCTCCACCATACCTAGGAGCAGTCATGTCCACCTTCTTATTTCTTCTTTTCATTCAGCAGGGAGGATTCAGGGGTGGGAGGAGTCCAGGGCTTCAAGGAAGCTTGCTAGCATTTAGTGAGATCTTCGAAAGATGAAGAATAAGCACAACTGAATGGGATGATGGAGGTGGAAGGTGTCAGTGCAGAAGGTCACAAGAGAGCAGGATCTAGACAACAAGAAAAGACACAAGAAGATTAGGATTGTGACCATCAGGCTTCCGTAAGCAGGCAGAACCTATGCAGTGAGAAGACAGGTTAACATGCAGAAGTGATGGAGCTTTTCCAACACCTCCAGAATCTGAAGAAGGTTGGTGGAGAAAGGGCTACTAGGGATGACTTGAAGTGTGGCTGGGTGATTAGATGTTGCCACCACATAGACGGAAATACAGATAGTCAAATGGTTCAGGGAGAGAAGATTTGGTCTGTCTCAGAGATATGGAGGTTGAGTGCTCTGCAGACATTAAAGACGCCCAAGTAGAAGTGGGTGCTTGGGGAGTGGGATTGGAGAGCTACCGAGGACACGAAGGGACTGCAGACCGGAAGTGGCTGAAGTCACCTAGGGACAAGGTGCTTGAATAAAGAGAAGAGAGCTAGGGCAGAAATCTCCAGACAACTTACCAACTGAAGCAAACATTAAGAGTCAAGAATGCCTGGCCAGCAGCTATAGCTTGCCAATAGATCTGATGAAATGTGGGTGTCCTGTTTATTTGTTTCTTGCACAGAGAACAGGTGAGGTCAATATGCAATGAATTAAGACTTTATCTTTTTTTATTATTATTATTATGTATACAGCATGTATGACTGCAAGCCAGAAGAGGGCACCAGATCTCATTACAGATGGTTGTGAGCCACCATGTGGTTGCTGGGAATTGAACTCAGACCTTTAGAAGAGCAGTCGGTGCTCTTAACCTCTGAGCCATCTCTCCAGCCCGAATTAAGACTTTATGATGATCAAGTCTCTGGAATCTCCTGTGGACCCATCAGAGTACAGCCTGCACATTGTTTCTCTTTTTAGCTAACAGCTACTAATTTCCTCACCTAATTTAAAGCCTCCCAGTTTATCTTGTTGTCTTCTAAACTGAATATTTACAAATCAAATGACAAACACAATAAGCACCTCCTGGTGAACCTTGAGCTATTTTATTCCCAGCCCCTCTCAGCTCCCTCCCCACAACTCTGATCCAGCCTCCAATCACTCTTGAACAGGGTTAGTAGAGGCAAATCATGAGAGGCGTTAAAAGACAGAAATCCCAGAGATGGTCCTTTAGTGCCTGAAGAAAGAGAGACTTGGGATGACTTGAAGCTTGGCTGGGTGATTAAACATTGCCACCACATAAGCTGGTTTTAGAGTTTCCACATTACCTGCCTGGCCTTCTGCCCTGAGTTTGTGATGCCAACGTCAAGACCCGGTGGGCTTTAGCCTGCTGCATTTCTATACCCTTGTCTCCCTCGCATTCGGTTTCTAATTTTCATTTATTATTGAAATGAAGTCCAGAAGCAAGCACTCAGCCTTATACCCTCGTTAAAACTGGATGTGCCAATCACACTCACATGTGAAATTCGAACTTACAGCCTCATTGATTTGGTGAATGAAGAGAGTTACTTTTTCCCTCCATTGATTCTACTTTTTCTCCTCTGTGGTGACTAATGGACCTCTTTAAAGCCATCAGGCCTAACACCATTGATTTCTATTTATTTTCCTTTCAGCAGAAATTATGGTTAAAATATTTTCAGTCCACATCAAAATTTCTCCTTTTTGCATGGATTGATATTAAACACTGCAAGAGATTCAATCTCAATGGAAGCCTCTGGGCACCCCGGCAGAGTTCAGGGAATGACAGCCTCGTTACTCAAGCCAGTGACGTGATTTACAATCTCAGTCACAGCACTTTACAGGATTTATAGAAACATAGCTTTTAAAAAAGACAAACTTGTCATGAATTTTCCTGAATGTTCTTGTCAGCTTGAAGATTTGCAAGGAGAGCAAAAACGATTGGTGTTGTTGATGTAGTCAATGCAGCATTCTTAGACCAGGAACTCGGTTCACATACCCATGAAGCTGCTGCATTCTACCTATAGGGACTAAATCCAAACGCACATACACGTATATAATTTATGTGGTACAATTTATTTTGAAGTTTGAAAATTTTGCTATTTCCCTTATTTGTAAAAAAAAAAAAATTAATGATGAAATATTGTGAGGACATGCCTGTCACCACATACCTCAGGAAATCAGTGCTGACCACTCCTGACAACACCATATCAAAACTTCTAGTTGACACCGGGTAGTGGTGGTATGCACGCCTTTAATCCCAGCACTAGGGAGGCAAAGGCAGGTGGAGCTCTGAGTTCGAGGTCAGCCTGGTCTACAAAGCGAGTTCTAGGACAGCCAGGAATACACAGAAAAATCCTGTCTTGAAAAACCAAAAAAGAAAAAAAATGTTCTAGTTAAGACAATGTGCTGAAGCCTGGTGACGCATACCTAGAATGGTATGCATTCCACTATACATGGGAGGCTGAGGCAAGAGGATTCTGAGTTTGAATACATTTTAGCTACATAGTGATTCAAGGCCAGTATGGGAGACATAATGAGACTTGTCTCAAAACCATGAATAACTAAGTAAACATGAAAATAGAATAATGCACTTATAAAACAGACATTAAGCATTATTTAGTAGCTATACTGGCCTTAAGAGCTTAGAAGCTATCTTCCAAATTCTTGGAAGAGTTTGGAAGTTCTTGGCATGGGCCTGTTACTGAATATCTGTCCAGGAAAGTGTGACCTAATTTGCCTTTCTTTCTTAGGAAAGTTCTACAAAGCAATGTCTTTCAGATTCTTCAGTACAGCTCAGGACTTGCACCAAGTGCCTGCTGTTTACATCAGTGGTTGTTGCAGGGATGTACTCTTTTGACCAAAACTAAACAAAAATACCTCAATTCCTTTCACTGTTCCTCCCTCAATTTATTTACAAATTCTTATTATTAAATATAACAAAGATCCCATGGGGCTGGAGAGATGGCTCAGTGGTTAAGAGAACTGGCTGCCCTTCCAGACGACTTGACTTTGATTCCCAGCACCTAGATGACAACTGTAACCCCAGTTACAGGGGATCTGATGCCCTCTTCTGGCCTCCATGGGCACCAGGCACACACATGGTGCACATACATATGTGTAGGTAAACACTCACACACATAAAATAAATTTAAAAATGTAAAGGTCCTCCCAAAAGAATAAGCAATGACCTTCCCCAGGTCATCTGAAAACCCCACTTATAACTGTCTGATGCAATTTCAATAATGTGGTCTATAACACAACTCTAAAAAACTGAGCAGTCTGATAAAAATGAGCCAGTGGGATAACAGGTCCTGAATCTGGAAGTATGGTGAACAAGGCATTCTAACACTCCAGCTGTGAGGAACTAGAGACACTAGTACATGTAACAAATACTCCTGAATGTCCATCTGTACCTGAAAGAGCAGATGATGCCACAGCCCTGGGCCCATTGGGTTTGTGATGCTCAGGGAGTCCCAGAACATGAGGCTGTTGGCACAAAAGATGTCCCAAGACACAAAAGTTTCAGTAAAAGACACTAATGAAAACTCACCCACCCACACCAATAACTACTCTGCCACAAAATGCATAAGAATTCATTTTCGGGCTTCCTTCTGACACAGAATTGAGTAGTAAAAGTTTGCCTAATGCTTGGACTGGAATCTAAGTCAAGAAAGTTGTCTAGTTGGGATGTAACTAGATTGTAGAGTGTTTGTATAGTTACCTTTTGTTCCTATAGTAAAACGCCATAACCAAAAGAAATTTACTAGAGGAAGAGTTTATTTGTCTTACAGTTCCAGAGGGATGAGTGTCCATCATGGCAGGGAAACACGCAGCAGGCGGCAGCAAGAGAGTACATGTCTTCAGTCTGCAAACAGGAAGTAAGAAGCATGGTGAACTGGAAGAGGAGGAGGATTTCAGCATCAAAGCCTGCACACAGTGACACTACCTCCTAAACCTCCACACAAAGCACTACCAGCTGGCAGCTGGCGACCAAGTGTTCAAATACCAGAGCCTGTGGGGGACATTCTCATTTAAAGCACCACAGTGCTTGATTATCATGCACGAGGCCCTGAGTTTAATCGGCCGCACTGTATATACATCAAGTATGGTGCTCCATGCCCACAGTCGCAGCACTCCAGAAATGGAGGCAGGAAAACAAGTTCGAGGTCGTCCTTGGTTTTTTAGTAAGTTTGGGCTACATGAGACCCTGCCTCTAGGAAAAGAAACTTTCCCATCCTCCTCTACTGCTCTGAAGGGACCTTCCCCTACCTGTGCCAAGGAGGGTAATGCACCCCACTAAAGATGAACTCGTATTGGAAAACTGCAACGCCCTCAAGGAACCAGTGCAGCATAGCTATCAGCAAATATAATATGTAAGGGGTGTCTTAGTTAGGATCTCTATTGCTGTGAAGGGACGTCATGACCATGGCAACTCTTATAAAGGAAAACATTTAATTTTGGGACTGGCTTACAGTCTCAGAGGTCTAGTCCATCACAGCGGGAGGGAGCGTGGCAGCTAGGAGTACGGGAGCATGCAGGCAGACATGATGCTGGAGACGGAGCTGCTACATGTTGATATGCAGGCAACAGGAAGTAGACCATGACCCTGGGAGTAGCTTGAGCATAGGAGAATGCAAAGCCCATCCCAAAAGGACACACTTCCTCCAACAAGGCCACACCCACTCCACCCACACCCTCTAATAGTGCTACTCCCTTTGGGGACCATTTTCTTTCAAACCACCACAAGAACTTCAGTGACAAGACAATTGATTAAAGGCTATAGAACAACACTGTTCAGAAGGACTAAAGACATAAAGGAGTCAAGGTTAAGAATGGTAAAAGGAAAAACCAATATTGAAACAGGGCCATTAGGCTGCAGGGAATGAAGGGACTCAATAAAAAGGGAGAAGATTTGTGGAAGTTCTGGGTCTCACACAAATGCTTTGCTCCAAGAAGTTTTCCCATCCTGCCGAAGTTCATCACTTCAAAATACGAATAGGGTTGAAGTGCTCTAGTCCTGATAGAGAAGGAAAACTACAGGGTTTAAGAGGTTGACAAGATATCCCCAAGGAAGCAGTTAGTGACTATATGTTTTTATTGAGACTACTGTATGCATTTGAACAGTTTTACACTTTTAAAAGATGTTTTAAAGTGTGTGTGTGTGTGTGTGTGTGTGTGTGTGTGTTTAAATGTATGTATACCATATGTTGGGGGTGTGTCTTCAGAGACCAGAAGAGAGCCTTGAATCTTCTGGAGATAAAATTGTTCAGCTGGTCCACCCTTTCAGAAAGCCGCCAAACAGCAGTTCTTCCCCTGGAGCTGTTCAAGACCACACCTACAGGGTATTTAAACTGCCTTCTTGAAAGTGACCCTGTGACTCCGTTCTCCTTTCCCATCTCATCTCTGGGGGCAGAAAAGGTCACCTGAGAGTGCTTTGCCCAATAAACCTGGTCTTTTATTTTTTAATTTGGCTTGATTTTGCTCTCTGTGTTGGCAGAGAGCCTTAATATTGGGGTATGGATGTTGTACCTGTTTTGAGAAAACCCCAGAGACCACCAAGGAGCCAGTTTCCAATGCAAGCACATAAAGGTCCTTTTATTGTCAAATTTGAACCTGGGCCACCACAC
Source organism: Peromyscus attwateri (assembly GCA_902168425.1). NCBI lineage: Eukaryota > Metazoa > Chordata > Mammalia > Rodentia > Cricetidae > Peromyscus > Peromyscus attwateri. Next base: position 14,557 of record CABHPP010107333.1, read on the forward strand.
GGCAGATGAAGGGAAATGTGGCAGTGGCAGCAGGCCCAGGGGTAGAGAGTTTTTATAGGGAAAAACCTCAAGCTGGGTATTACATGCTTTGGCATCTTGGGATTGGGTAGAAGGGATATGGGGCAAGGTGATTTTTTAAACTATTAGTCTAGACTTTTGGGGTAAAACCACATTTGAAACTATTGGGTTGGACTTTTGGTGGGGAACTACAACTTGCTCAGCAGGATTATCTGGATATCTTCAAGGGCCGTAAACTGCAGACAGACTATCTGCAGCACCATACTGCCCTGTATCTGTTCTAGTTGTCATGGCACATTCCTGAGGTCCTTCCTGGAACTGAGTACAGCAGGTGGTCCAAGATGGTGGCCCTTCCCTAAGATGGAGTCTGTATTGCCTTCACAATGGAAACCTTTCAAAAATAGCTACAGGCAGTTGTGAACCACCCAAAGTGGGTGCTGGGAATCAAATCTGGGTCCTACAGAAGAGTAGCAAGTGCTGTTACCCACTGAGCCATCTCTCCAGCCCTAATTTCACACTTTTAAAACCGTAAAGTATTTTTATTTTATTTTTAAAATTGTAAACTAAGCCATATCAGACTCAGTCAGTTACCTGAGTTTTACTGCTGTTGTCATTTTCCGTTCAAGATCACTGTGACATTGTGACAATGGCTCATCTCCCTTTCTGAGGGTTCCACAGTGCAGGTAAGAAAGCTTCTGGAAGGGGTTTTGTAGAATAAACGAGTTGAGGAGGCCTGGGTTCTACTTCTCAGTCTACCCTGGAGCCTTGTGCAAATGGTATGACAGTTCTTGATGTCAACCCCTCCCTCATTTCTTTAAACAACAGAGGGGTACTATATACAAGTAAAGTAGTCTAAAACGTGTAAGGTCCGAAGTCCACTGGTGTGTAATGTTCTTCTGAATGGATTATCAGTTTGTTTTTATTTTTATTTTTTATTTTATTTTATTTATTTATTTTGTGGTTTTTTGAGACAGGGTTTCTCTGTGTAGCTTTGCGCCTCTCCTGAATCTTGCTCTGTAGACCAGGCTGGCCTTGAACTCACAAAGATCCGCCTGGCTCTGCCTCCCAAGTGCTGGGATTAAAGGCGTGTGCCACCACCGCCTGGCTTGTTTTTATTTTTTACAATTTTATTCATTTATTTATTGTGGGTTTGAAAGAAAATGGCCCCCAAAGGGAGTGGCACTATTAGGAGTTGTGGCCTTTTTGGAGAGGTGTGGCCTTGTTGGAGGTAGTGTGTCGCTGTGGAGGTGGGGTTTTTTGGTATCATATATGCTCAAGATACCACCCAGTGTTTCAGATCACTATGAGTTGCCTGCTGATCAAGATGTAAGACCCTCAGCTCCAGCACTATGTCTGCCAGCATGCCTCCACATCCCACCGTGATAATAATGGACTAAACCTCTGAACTGTAAGCCACCCCATTACACGTTTTCCTTTATAAGAGGTGCCATGGCATGATGTCTCTTCATAGCAATAGAAACCCAAACTAAGACATTTATTGAGACAAGATTTTACTCTCTAGCACTGGCTATCCTGGAACTCACTATGTAGATGAAGCTGGTAAGGACATTGTAGAGACCTACCTGCCTTTGCTTCCCATGTGCTGGCATTACAGATGTGCTCCACCAGCTTATTTTTGAGATACATTACTTTTTTGAGCAATCTGAAGTTTCCAGAAACACTGAGCATGAGTTAAAAAGTTTCCTTTATATAACAATGGCACATGTGTGGAGTCCCCCACTCCCAGCATCTCCCACAGGAATGGAAACCTGCCATGACACATCATCACCAAGAGTCCACAGCTGCCTTCAAGATCCCAGCTTGCTGTGCACAGTGAATGTCGGCACAGATTCATAGCTTGAACTCACCATGGTAGCACCACAAAGTAGCTTCACAAATATCCCAAATCCTCTGTATCTGCCTACTCAGCCCTCCCTCTTCCCCAGCCTTTGGAACCATCGATCTTATGACACAGTTTTGCTCTTCCACAATATCATATTGAAATCAAAGAATATATCATCTTCTTAGCTTAGTAATGTGCTTTTAAAAAAAGCCACCTTTTTTCAAGGCTTGATAGCTGTTTTCTATTGCTGAATAATGTTCCACTTTTTGTCTGAACTTGCTTCTCAGCTGATTTACCTACCACATCTTGGTTGCTTCTAAGTTTGGTAACTATGAATACAACTGCTAAAAGTATCCATGTGCTGACATTAATTTTGGATTTAGTTGGCTAAATAACAGATAGCAGGTTGCTGGATCATATAGAAAGAGTGCGTTCAGTTCTATAAGAAAGTACCCATATGAGCCATCCTGTGTTCCATCAGAAAGGACGGAGACTTCCAGAGCCTCAAGCACTGCTGCTGTCTGTGTCTGGTACTAGCCATTCTAATTGACATACGGTGTTCTCTGGTTCTTTAGTTGGTGTTCCCTGATGGATTGTGGTGGGAACATCCTTCCATATGTCTGTTCACTACCTGTGTATCTTCTTTGGTGAGATGTCTGTCTTTCAGGACTTTGGTCCATTATGATCTCCTAAGTTGGATGGAGTTTATTCTCAGCTACAGGAGTGTTCTGTGAGAAAAAGTGTTCCGCAATGTATCAATTACTTTTCTGTTGTTGTGATAAAATACCATGACCAACCACAGGTTTAAGCAAAGAGTCCAAAGGACTAACTGTCCCTGATGGTAGGGGAGGTATGGGAATAGGGACAGAAAGGTAAGAGATCATGTCTCAACCTTACATAGGAAACAGAAAGAACAAACTGGAAGTAGAGCCAGGCTCTGAACTCTCAAAAGTGGTCACACTGATGTCCTTCCTCCAGCAAGGCTCCATATCATAAAGGTTCCATAATCTCCCCAAACAGCACCACCAACTGGGGACCAAGTTTTCAAATATAGGAGCCTATGAGGACATTTCTCACTCAAGCCTCTACACATGGTCTAGACATGCTTGAGAAATTCTAAAATAAGTAGCTCGGGGCTGGAAGGATGGCTCAGCAGTAAAGAACGTCAGCTTCCAGAGGACCCAAGTTCCATTCCACAATGGGCAGCTCACAACCACCTGCACCTTCAGCTGCAAAGGCATCCAGCATCTTTGGTGCACATGCATAGGCTTTCTTACCTGCCCTCATTCCCTAGGTATAACAAGATTGTTACACTTCCTTCTCATTGCACAAGTAGTAGAATCAATGTAGAAGTAGAGAACATGGGGGTCCGTGGGCTCTACACAAGTGAAAGGGACTGGAGCATCCAGGGACTTGAGTGTCCACAAGAGGCCCTGGAATCAAGGGATTGCTGAAGATGCATTTATTTCTTTCTGCCTCCTCCCCACTTCCTGTCTCCTTCCTTTTGCTTTTGATTAACCATATGTAAATTGAAAACGTAACAGTTCTATTTCCAGAGTGGATCTCAGTAGCACTAAATTAGATCTGCTGGCTTTGAAACCACACAGCAAGCTGCTTGAGAAGCCAGTGCAAAGGTACAAAGTTCATGGATTCTTTAAATTATGAACTGCAACAATCTTTCCTGGTGGCCAATAGGTTGTACAGCTGCCAAGTAGCAGAGACAAATTTATTAAATGCGTTATGTTTTGCCAGTGGAATATATTATTTTGATTTCTGATTGCAACAGACTCAACAGCAAATGCTTGGCCATTCATACCCTGCTGGGAAGGAGCACATTGTAATGGTAAATAGTTTAGCTGGGTAGAATTTTCAGTATTCTTGAGGCAGGCTGGAGGCGACCAAATACTGTTAAAATCTACCTGGGGGAAAAGCAGTCCTCTCAACCAGAGTTCTAGCGAGAAAGCACTGGGAGTTCCGTTCAAAAGTATAACCTAGGAACCGCAGTACCTACACACCTGGAGTGAAAGGATACACAGGTCTGGAAGAGGTGGATTTCAGGCTTCTTACCTGGAATAATCACTTTTCAAAGAAGATGCAAATTGTACTGAACACTGACTGTCCACTTAAAATGAGTGACTTGCAAGAAAGCCTTAAAAAGATGCAGATGTTCTTCAGAGTGATGTTCCAAATGTTCTTGAAACTTTGAAACTACTTGGTGCCTCAGAGCATAATGCCTTCTGTTTAACTCATTGAAGCAGCCTTAAAAATCTTCCCAGATGTGACTGAGAGGGTCCTTAGAGAAATGGAAGAACTACTATTTCCTCAATATTTACAACAGATTCATTTAAATAACTGCACATAATTTATGTTGAAGGACAATGTCAAGAACAATGACACACACAAAAAAATTATTGAAGTATGATTGTCTTGAAAGAAAAGCTGTCCTCACCAATGTGACTGTCTTGAGGAGTTTGGGGACAAGAATGTACCCGTCAAACCCTTACCACCACCAAGGCCACAAACACATTTTTTAAAAAGTATTTTATTGTTTTATTTAATGGAGTGTGTTTATCTTGAGGCAAGGCCGTTAATGAAGTACCCGAAAACAAATATGACACTACATAGCAAGGATACTCATTAGTGAACACGCAAACACCTGAAGAAAACACCTGTTAATGGGTATTGGGGGGGTTTGCTTGACCTGTCAAGATTATAGGGTGCAACTTAAGGAATTATATGTGAGTCGCTGGTGTTAGAAATGTCCGAGCAATCCCTTAGGCTGCTGATGCCATGTTCCACAGTCCTGTCTCCCTATGAGGCTTTCAAGCCAATGTCGTCAGGAGGGAGACATGTCCCTCAATCTGTGTGTTTGTTTGTGACAGTCTCATTTTGTAATCTAGGCCAGCCTCAAACTCATGATCCTCCTGCCTCAGCTTTTTGAGTGCTAGAATTACAGAGTGTACCAGCACACAGGATTTTAGAGGTCAATTTTATGAGCATTATTTATGTTTTGTTCCATGATGTGGAGACACAGTGACTGGATAAACATCAATTTTCTAACGTCATCTTGTGCACTGTCACATTTTATTAACAGTCATGACTTCTGGGGTCTTAGCTTTCTCTATGTGTACTCTCTCCAGAAAGATACTTGCTTCAGTATAGCAGGCAAAACCCAAGAGAAACCCATTCCAGACTGTGTTGACTGTGTGGCTTGTTTGGTTGAGCATCAACTGCCCTGTTATTGACCAAAGTTGTGGCATGACCTGGTGTCACATGGACAGATTCCCAATTTCCACACGTGTTCAAAAATTAGTGGTCATTCTTCTTTGTGAACAAGGAAAATGAAAAGAAGGGTTACTCTGAGGCATCCTTCTAGACCAGGAATGGCCACTTGGTCAAGGAACTCCTCAGAGTCTCACACTGGTGACACCCACATGTAAAGTGTTGCTCATAGCTTGGGTGAGGGTAAGATGTCCTGACATCAGATGTATTATTAGGAACGTACCATATGTTCTTGCAGATATTTTGTATATATGGTGGGGGGGTGGGGTTGCACATGCCACTGTGTGCATGTGGAAGTCAGTCCTGACTTCTATCTTGCTTTTGACAAGTCTCCTTGTTGTCTGCTTCTGTGCACATCAGGAGAGCTGGTCCATCAACTTCTAGGGATTTTCTATCTACAGTAGGGACAACAGGACTGCAGATATGTGCCACTGCACCCAGGTGTATGTAGGATCTGGGATTCAATCTCAGGTCTTCACGCTTGCAGGGCAAGCCTTTACCCACCAAGTCATCACCCTAGCCTTCGAGGTAACGTCTCTCAGGCAATAAGCATTCTAGGCTGCAGAGCCAGGGAAATGGGACCCAAGTTCTGTCTTGTAAAATACAAAATCACCTGCATCATCGAGCTTTACAGCTCGTGTCTCTTCCTACCCTGGCGTCCTCCTGCTGTGTCTGTCTCCAAGCTGGTGGGACTGGGGTATTTTTTGCTCCTAGTCCTCCCCTAGTTCCAGGCTTGCCCAGCACTGAGTTTATTAGCTGTGTGTCTTACACTGTGTCAGCGTCTGGACCATCCTGCTGTTTCAAAGCCTTCTGTGGACTTCCGGCTGAGCTTCGTCAGGGGAAGGAGCAGCAGGGCTGGGGCTCCTGTTGTACTCCAGCAGCACACAGCCTCCATCTTCTCTTTTTCTTTCCTTTAAAAATTTTCTTCTGATGAGGTCTCCTGTAGCCCATACTAGCCTTGCACTCACTGTGTATTGGAGACTAACTTTGACATAATCTTCCTGCCTCTACTAGGATTATAGGCATGTACCACCATAAGTGGCTTTACGTAATGCTAAGTGTGAAACCCATGGCCTTCTGTAAGATAGGCCAGCACTCTGCCAACTGAACTACATACCCAGCCCATCTTGTCCTTTAAGACCTCAAACAAGGGTGAGCATCTTTTGTGAAAGTTACCAGAGATTTGGGGCTGCATGAATACCACCGAAGCCTGCCTTAATGCTTGAGAGTGACCACTAAGTACATTCTAGTCCCGGTGTTTAGAGCTCCAGAAGGTGCATAGATATTTTAAAGCCCCACCCACACTTTTGCACACACACACACACACACACACACACACACACACACACACACTACCTATTTTTGTGTCCTCTGGGTGGCTAACTGCTTAACTGGTTGTAGCTGTTCCGTGAGCTCCTTGAATCTGGGCAAGCCACCTTTTCATCTTACACCTCTGCTGCCACTTTGATGGAAAGAGGCCACGGTTCAGTGTCTCACCTCTGCCTATAATTTTACATAAAGTTTGTCACATCCAATAAATCCTGTCAGAGTTCTCAGGGGGCTTAGAAATGGCTGCCCAAGCATCACCTTTCTGTTTTACAGCTTGCTGTCAGGAGTGGATTCAAGGCTTACCTTTTGACTCGCACCTGCCCTGAGACATTTAGGGGTTGATCTCTGGGCTACCCACTTCCCCCCAGGATCCCCTTTGGAGGCCCATCTTTATTCCATCTACCTCCATTAGCTCATGCTCTGAACTTTCAAAAACCATCAAGAAGTTGAAACAAGGAAACAAAACCTGGTCATGATTTTGAGGGAGTTGCACAGATCCTCAGGACCTAAGCTGTCTGTGCAGGAAACCACAGTACCTTAGATCTCAGTTCCGTCCTGTGCAAACAGGGACAAGTTGCTGCAGTTACACAAACCTTATTTTCTCCTTGGGAAAATGGGGTTGACGATGCTACCTACCTCCCAGGCTGTTGCTGTTGCAAGCCTAATGTCTGTGGTCTGGTGACTGATTATGTTTACTGTTTGGTTTTCAATATCATGCTCACTAAAACTATGAGGGTGTGATTACTATGATATTATAGAGATATGATTAGGGTAAAGATGACCCTTGAAATTGCAGAGTATTACTGTGTGTGTGTGTGTGTGTGTGTGTGTGTGTGTGTGTGTGTGTGCGTGCGTGCGTGCGCGCGCACAAACACATATAAATGCATGTACTACACATCTGGAAGCCAGAGACAGACATTGGGTCTCTTCCTCAATCACTCTCCACCTTGGTGAGTTTTTGTTTTTTAATATTTATTTACTTTTATGTGTGAATGTTTTGCCTACAGATATACATGCTCACCACATGCTTGTACAGTGCCTGTGGCAGTCAGAAAAAAGTGTCAAATCCCCTGGAACTGGAGTTACAAATGGTTGTTAGCCATCACGTAGATGCTGGGAACTGAACTTAAGTTCTCTGTAAGAGTGGCAAGTGCTCTTGATGGCTGGGCCACTTCTCTACCAACACATTTTTGTTTGTTTTTGAGTTGTTGTTGTTGTTGTTGTTGTTGTTTTTAATGTGTATGAGTGGTTTGCCCGAATGTAAGTATGTACACCATATGTGTGTGCAGTATCTGAGGATGCCAGAAGAGGACACTGGAGTCCCCAGAATTGAAGTTGCATGTGCTTATGAGCTGTCATGCAGGGCCTGAGACTTGATCCCAGGTTCTCTGTAAGAGCATCATAAGGTCTTAACTGTTGAGATACTTTAATTTGGTTGATGTTTTTATTTTTTACATCTATCTATCTATCTATCTATCTATCTATCTATCTATCTATCTATCTATTTATCATCTATCTACCATCTATTTTGTGGGGAGGGGTGTGAGAGCATAAATGTGGAGGTCAGAGAGACAATTTGCAGAGATCAATTCTCTTCTACCATGCAGTTGGTCCCACGGATCAAACTCAGGTCATCAGGCTTGGTCGCAAGCATTTTTATCTACTGAGACATCTTGCTGGCCACACACGTTTTTTTTCTGAGACAGGGTCTCTAACTGGAGCTTGGTGACTCACAAGACTGGCCAGCAAGCCCCAAAGATCAGTGTTGATCTGAATGTTTCCACCTCGCAGCACTGGGATCACAGACACAGGGCACCTTGCTGGCATCTTAAGTGGGTTCTGGGTATCTGAACTCAGGTTCTCAGGCTTGCACAGACTGAACTACTTTCCAGCCCCCAGTGTTGAACCAGAGCTAACTTTGCCCTTTGCTTGCAGTTGTTGTGACCCCTGGAGGAAGGCTCAGCACAGACTACAACGTGAAGGTCTAGAGGAAGGAAAACAACAAAGAGAGAACAATTTATGAGTTCAAATCCAGCCTTTAACAAAAACAGAACAGTACAGATTTGTCAATTACTCTGTGTTCTAAGAGGAAAAACTAACTTTGAAAGAAAAGATGAAACATCCCAGTAGTGCTTCAAGATGGCCTGGAGAAGGGTAGCCTGTGACTGCTCCTTTGAAGTCAGATTGAAATTAGTCTATTCCCTACCAAGAACTGAAGGCACAGTTCACAGTGTATATTTAATTTTTGTTAAAAATATGTAGCTAAGAGAGAACCAAGGACATATTTTCATTTAAGAGATGCCAACTCTGATGTTGTCTTCTGTGTGGGAAGAAAGTGCTGTGTTTTCATTCTTGCCAATCAATAACCAAAACCCAGTCTCAATACACATCCCGGTTCAATGATTAGAAGGTCATCTGTGTTGTAGGGAGATTAACTTCCCTCCCCAGTCTCTCTCCCAGCCTCCTTCCCGTCTTTCTTTCTGTCAGGCACTGAACCTAGGACCTTGCTAAGCACACTACTACAGCACAAGATGAATGGTGTGGTGTGGCCAAAGTCCTCAAAGATTTTTCCCTCCGTGGTCAATGTGTTCATTTCCCTGACGGACGACTGAGAACTTGCTTTCACTGTCCTGCCAACAATTTCAGTTTAAGCCCTATTCCTCTTGGTTGGATTTGAACATAAACTAGACCCCTGACCAGCCTTTTCTCACGGTGTGAGACGGTGAGGGGAGGGGGGGGGGGGGGGGGGGGAGCATGCTACATGCAAGGCTCACCTGAACACAATTTGGAATCAGATAGATCAGGTTCCCAGCCAGTGTGGTCCTCTGGTATTCCAAGTCTCAGTCTCTTCGTTTGTAAAATGGGGTTAATAATGATACCTATCTATGGTGGCTTGAATGAGAAAGCCTCCCATTGGCTCGTGTATTTGCCCGCTTAGTCCTCAGTTGATGAACTGTTGGAAAGGATTGGGAGATGTGGCTATCTGGGGTAAGTGTGTTCTTGTTGTGGGGGGTGTTGCTGGAGGTGGGTTTTAAGGTTTCAAAAGCCCACAGCCAGGCTCAATCTCTCTCTCTGCCTGCTGCCTGTGGACCAGAACGTAAAGCTCTCAGATACTTCTTCAGCACCATGTCTGTCTGCCTGCTGACATGATCTCAGCCATAATGATAACAGAGTAACCTCCCAGACTGTAAGCAAGCCCCCAATTAAATGCTTTCTTTTATAAGAGTTGCCTTGGTCATGGTGTCTCTTCACAGCAGTAGAATGGTGACTAAGTAAGACACTATCTCATAGAGTTTTTGTGAAAATTTGAGGTCATATACGGATTATGAGTTCATGGGGGAGGGCATAGAACTTTCAGGCTGCCTAAAATGGGAGTCTTGACTTCATCATGTGCAGGGACTTGCTTAGTCCTGGTATAGTTTGGGGGTGGGGAGCAGGGAGCAGGGGCCAAGCCAGGGCTGAAGGAGGATCCTGAATGGAGGTGAGAACACCCAGGAGACTGTGTCAGAGGACAGCTCCTTTATTAGGCGGGGGCAGGGGATAGTGATACCACAGGAAGAATGGCCAGTTAGATCCATGTGGTGGTATATTATTGGTTGGGGCAAGAACATTGAGGGTGCTTTGTTTGCATACTTAAGAGCAGCAGGGGTGAGGGGAAGGAACCTTATAAGGTAAGATAGAAAAGAAAGGAAGTCTAGCCTGGGATAGTTCAGCAGTCAGATAAACAGCAACCAGTCCTTGTAGTCATGAAGACACATGAGCTTATCAGTTACTACTGGGGTCTGTTGGTGCCTGAGCAAGACAGGGGAGCAGACAAACTCCTGCTGCTCTCAGAATGAGAAAACCCAGGGTTCAACCCTTCTTAGCATCAGGTCAGCCCCACAATCATGTAATTTTAGAAATATATACTTTTTTAATTTTCAGATTATTTGTTTTATTTTTATGTGGAAGAGTGTTTGTCTGCATGTATGTCTGTGTACTACATGCACACCTAGTGCCTTGCAGAAGTTGGAAGAAGGCACAGAGTCCCCTGGAATTGGAGTTGTAGAGAATTCCACAATTCAATTCCATGTTGGTGCTGGGAAATGAACCCAGATCCTCTTAACCACAGAGCCATCTCTCCTGCCCTGCTACTGGGAATATTATGGCCAGCATCTCTGCCTACAGAATGAGAATTCAAACAGTTTCTTTCTGAATCCTGACCTATCGTGCTAGTGGAGATGATTAGAAGGAATACTTCAGAACAACAGCTTGGGTAACACAACTTGACTTCTGCTGATAAAGATAATTTTCTCTTGGTTTTGTGAGGAACCCATGACTTTTAGACTTTTTCCACAGGGATGATTTTCAACCTTTTAGCTTTCCTTGATTTCTCTTTGCTTTGGACACTTGAAGTTCTCTGTACCTCTCCTAAGCATTCCTCCCATGAAATAGCTCATTCTATGTGTCGTCTTGGTTTTGTGCTACAGTACCCTGCTAGTCAACCAAACACTGACGAAGGCATTGTCATGAAGGTGTATGTAGTGAAGCTAACATCTATAATCAGCTCACTTGTGTACAGATTCCCTGGATGATGTGGGTGTGCCACTTCTACCCACGTGAAGGCAGCAAGAACAAATCCTGCAGGGAATTGGTAAAGAGAGATTTGGCCTCAGAACCGCAGCATTCGCTTCTGGTGTTTTCAGACCACTGGCCTGCCCTGTAAAGGACATTCCCTAGCCTCTGCCATTCACAAGCCAGTTACTTAAAGTTAATCATAAATGCCCTTTTTACTATTGCCTTTTTTTTCTTGTGTGGAATCTCATTTATTATGTCTACTTTCCCATTTAAAAATTACTGTGTGTATGTGAATATGTACGTTTGTATGTGTACATGAGAGCAGGGGTCAACCTCAGGTGTCTTCTCAATCACTCTCCACATCATCATCATCGTCAACACCAACACCACCATCGTTATAGTCATCGTCATCATCATCATCATCATCATCACCAGGGACAGGGTCTATCACTGAACCTAGAGCTTACAGTTCACTTAGTCCAGACTAGCTGGCCAGCAAAACCCAGGGATCCTCCTGTCTCTGCCTCCTCAGTGATGAGATGGCAGTACTCAGCCACCCTCAGCTTTATGTGGGTGCTGGAGATCCACACTCTGGTTCCCATGCTTGTGGGGCAAGTGCTTTGCCAAGTCGGCCATCTTCCTAACCCTACATACTTTCCAACTAGGAAAAAAACTATATGAAAATTTTGAGCACCTGTATCATTTCCCTCCAGGATGAAAGTTGCTAGAAGGCAATAGGTATCATGAAGACCGTTATGTATGTTCCAGTTAACTCTGGGCTGTGTCTGTTTCATGGTGGAACCTGGGTCCACATTTGGACAGTGCAGGTTAATTCCCCCACAGGGTTTGTAACATATTTAAATTAGTTGCTAATCCTGAAAACAGGACTATTTCTCACAAAAATTTTGGAATTGACTATATTTTATAAGATCAGTTTTGTAGATTTGGAAACACGGGACTCATTCAAGAAGCTGTTACCCTGACACAGCAGACAATGCTCAGTGTTCAGGTGTATTTGCTACAATGGGGATCAGACCCAGGGACTTGTGCTTGCTAGGAATTTCCATTATTGCTATGGAAATATCTTTTCTTTCTTGTTTTCTTTTCCTTTTAAAATTTAATTGTTTGTGTCTTAGTTAGGGTTGTGAAGTTAGTTAGCTGTGAAGAGACATCATGACCAAGGCAACTCTTATAAAGGAAACATTTAATTGGGGTGGCAGTTTACAGCTCAGAGGTTCAGTTCCATTATCATCATGATGGGGAGGATGGTGACAGGCAGACAGGGTTAGCATCCAGTTTGTGGACATCTGCCTATTTCTGCCTCCCTCCAGGCTTGAGACGCAAGGTTTGGGCAACCACAACCAACATCCGCCTTCCCCTCCCTCTGTCTCTTTTTCCTCCCACTCTCTTTAAATAATTAAAACTTTATTATAAAGAACTTGCAAATTAAAAAATGCACATTGAGATTAGCCAGATTCAATGACCCTAAATTTTAATGAACTTCTATACAGTTAATAATAGCCATTCTTTCTCATAAGTACTTGAGATAATTACTATTCCTAAGGAGGAAGGTTTATTTGTGCTACACACATGCTCTACTACTAAGCTGTGTCTCCAGACCTGGTTTTTTTCTTATGGTTGTGGTAGCCAAATTTGAGGTCCCAATTGATATCTGTCTATCTGTCCATCCATTCATCCATGTATCCATTCACTCATCTATTCGTCTAGTTACTCATCTTCTTTCTGTATGTATATATATATGTGTTATATGTATATATTTAAATAAAATAATTGAGTCACTTATGACCTCAATATTTAATTTGCTGTGGTTCAGAATTAATGTCTTGCAAAGGTTCATGTTGGTATTGACTTCTTGGTCACCACCCTACAGCACCCTCTAACCTTAGAAGCTGAAACCAGAAGGAGGAATTAGGTCATTGGGGGCATGTCCTTGAAGTAGTGTTGGGACTAGGACCTCTCTCCTTGTTTTGTTGAGGTGGGCACCTTCCTCATCTGCTTCTCCACCAGTGTCTGCAGCATGACCGATAACAGATCAAAACTTCAGCAATGTGTGGAAGCCAGGAAGAAAAAGAAACCTTTTCAACGTTAACTGCCTCAGGCTAGGCTTTTGTTGAAGTGTTAGGAGCTGACTGACACACATCCTTAAATTATCTACAACTCTGCACTATTTTAATTCCAGAGGGAGGGAAGAAGGAAGGCAGTACATGGACTTAAAGCTCTAGCAATGAGAGGTTATGGGATGGTGTTGGCACAAGTCATCCAAATAAAACCAAGGCTTTGTCCCAAACAGAGATGTGTTTTTTGGGCAATTAAACAGGATCCTCTGTGTTCAGTGCCCCAGCCGCCATTTTTCTATCCAATTGGCTTACTACTTCTGTCTTCCTTGCCTTGCCCCATCCTGCTTAATGCCATCATTCTGGAACCCGTCCTGACTGGATTAACTTCCCCAAATGGAATTGCTATAGTCTGGTTTCCATTATTATCTACACTTATTCTGAGTGTAGATTCTTCATGAAGGCCTTTGGCTGCTGCGATTTCAGGCCCGTGTGCATCAGCGGCAACCTAGAGTCAAGCGTTGGTTCCATCATTGCGAGTGTCTGTATGGTAAAGGAGAAACTGTCAAAGGGATTTCTCCCAGCATCCTCCCAAGTAACGTACAGAAAAATGCAGGGCCCGGGGGACATCCAACTGGGCAACACTTTTAAAGAGTATCGTTTTGTTTTAAATTGGTAAATGGCTGTTGTGTGTATGTATGGGATATAGTATGGTTATGAGAGAAATGGAATTGAGGGAAACTGTCCCTGGTTATTCCCTGCAGGAGAGAGGAGGGTCTCTCTGCCCTCTGAGGGTTTCATAACTGAGTCTATGAAGTAAACTGACAACAGACAAAAAGAGAACAGTTATACAAATACAGTCTATCTGTGGAGACATCACAGGAAGAAAAGTAGTTCATTCAAAACTCAGTGAGATTTAGGAGCTTTTGTGCCCTTAGGGACATGGGGAGAATTGGAGCGATGTGGTACCTCAGGAACAGCCAGTGGCTTCCAGGAAAGAGGGAAGGCTCCTCAGAAGAGATGCTCCAGGTGTGAAGTGGCTGCTGCACTCTTTTTCTTTTTTTGGGTTTGGTTTTTCGAGACAGGGTTTCCCTGTGTAATTTCGGTGCCTGTCCTGGAACTAACTCTGTAGACCAGGCTGGCCTCGAACTCACAGAGATCTGCCTGGCTCTGCCTCCCAAGTGCTGGGATTAAAGGCGTGCGCCACCACTGCCTGGCTTGCTGCTGCACTCTTGAATGTGAGGCAGCTGTGGTTATCTGCACAAGATCTTCAAGGGGAGGGGCTCATGGGCTCTACCCCTTCCAGAGGATTTATAGACACTTAACATTGGGGGAGGGCAGATATTTTCTTTGGGTAGCCACTGGTATGAAGCCCATATTTCCATAAACAAGCTCAATAAAGTCATTGTGCCACAAACTAAACAAAAATAAGTAAATAGATAAATAAATGACAGGAAAGTAGAAGGACAAGTTGGGAAGAAGAGAAGGGATCATTAGGAGTGGGTGGTGGGACAGGGATGAGAGAAGGTAAAGTGTGTGTATGAATACTGAAATACATTATGGGTACTCAGGAAGCAGAGGCAGGTGGATCTCTGTGAGTTCAAGACCAGTCAGGTCTACATAGTGAGTTCCCGGCCAGTCAGGATCACATGGTAAAACCCTATCTGAAAATTCAAATTTTAAATTAAATTAAAAAATAAAAACCAGATATATATTAAAAATAAAAACCAGACATACATTAAAAATAAAAACCAGACATATATGAAATGTCGTGATGAAACCCATTATATTATATAATTAATACAGGCTGAAGAGATGGTCATTTTTGACAAATGTGGCTGGGTGAGCTGCTGACTAGCACTCCTCTTAGTTGCCCTGGTTGACGTGTACCTGAGAAGGGGGCTGATGACAGCAACCTCCTTTTAGAGTCTGTTTGTGGGTAGAGCAAATAGGTCTGTGTTTGTTGTTTGCCAAGCGATGTCAGCTAAAAGTCACAAATTCAGGGATGACTTTGCAGTGCACACCTGCAGTCCCAGCCCAGAGAGGTTGAAGGAGGGGACCAAATTTGCATGAGCGTTCTCTCGTTCTTGGGAATGTTACAGCTCTGAAGGGAGAGGTATCCTGACTTGTCGGGAAGTCAGGCTACACCTGAAGCTAGGGTGCAGTGGGGGGTGGTCTCCCCACGGGATATAGCAATCCTGCAATCCTGCTCCTTTCCTAGAGAGAGCTGTTACAGCTAAGCTTTGCTCTACTTCCCACTCCCACTTAATGGGGCTTCCCAGCAGAGCTCTGACCAAGATGTTGCTTCTGCTTCACTCTGCTAAACCCCTGCAGAAATGTAGCAATCTCCTCCTGCTCTAGCAAAAAGTTGTTAGGTTTTTCTGCTCTGCCTTGCTCAGCCCCCCTAAGAGAACGTCTCAGCAAGGTTTTTTTCTGCTCAGTCCGCTAAGGAACATCTCAGCAAGGTTCTTCTGTTCTTCTGTTCTGCCAGCAAATGAACACCTTCACCTAAGACTCTTTTGAGAAAGAAATTTATTTGAGAAGGAGGAGTCCAGGAGAGTGGCTGCCTCTGCCAGGGTGGGAAAGCACAGCCAACAACTGGACAGGCAGAGGGGCTTGTAGAGGGCTTCTTAGGGGCAGAGTTCCTCCAGGGAGAAGATTTTCTGCTAAGGGATTAGTTTTCCTGCTCAGGGATTGGTTAGTTTTATTGGTCAGGGGCAGAGTTGGCTCTGATTTCGGGGCCAAACTGTGTTTCTTTCACTGGCCCTTTTTATTTTTAGCTTTTTGGCTTTAGTTTTAGGGCCAGGACACATTTCTTTCATTGACTCTGATTCTAGGGACAATGTGTTTCTTTGGCTCTGGTTTCAGGGTCAGGGTGTATTTCTTTGGTTCTGGGTTCCAGGCTAAAGTGTTTCTTTCATTGGCTCAGGTCCCAGGACCAGGGTGTGTTTCTTTCACTAGCTCTGGTGGGTTTCTTTGGCTGGCCCCTTTTCCCTACAGTTCTACCCTGTGTGCGTCCTGGGAACCGAAGTTGGGTTGCTAGGCTTGGCATTAAGCATCTTGAGCCATTGAGCCATGTTGCCGGCCCCTTGAAAGGCAAGATAGCAAAGTAAAACATAATTAAGGTAAAATATGTTTTTGTTTTGTTTTTTTCTTTATGTCTTAGTTAGGGTTTCTGTTGCTATGAAGAGACACCATGGCCATAGCAACTCTTATAAAGGAAAATATTTAATTGGGGCTGGCTTAAAATTTTAGAGGTTTAGTACATTATCATCATGGTGGAACATGGTAATGTGCAGGTAGACATGGTACAAAAGAAGGAGCTGAGAGTTCTACATCTTTTTTTTTTTTTTTGGTTTTTCGAGACAGGGTTTCTCTGTGTAGCTTTGTGCCTTTCCTGGAACTCACTTGGTAGCCCAGGCTGGCCTCGAACTCACAGAGATCCGCCTGGCTCTGCCTCCCAAGTGCTGGGATTAAAGACGTGCGCCACCACCGCCTGGCCGAGAGTTCTACATCTTGATCCTCAGGCAACAGAAAGTAAACTGAGTACCACACTGGGCATGGCTGGAGCATATGAGACCTCAAAGCCTGCCCCCACAGGGACATACTTCCTCCAGCAAGTCCACACCTACTCCAAAAAGGCCACACCTCCTAATAGTGCCACTCCCAATGGGCCAAGCATTCAAATGCATGATTCTACAGGGGCCATACCTATTCAAACCACCACACTTTACATTTTTTTCTCTTTATATATTTTACATCTATTTTTTAACACATTAGGGTAATGTTTTTCTAACTATTTGGCTTGATCTTATATTGAGTGGTCTCAGTTGATCTTTACTCATGGATGAACATCCTGGCAGCTTCATCAGGACTGCAGTTAGGAAGCAGACACAGATAGAGCAGCTGTTTAGGGATAGCACATGCCTGGTCTGAGCCCTCTTCTTCCTGGCCTCCGGTCAGGGGGGGCTGATATCAGGGGCCTAGCATCTCAGTGTGCAATGATGCTTCTCCCTGTGTTTGGGCTGCCAGTCATGGTGAAAACCAAACTAACCAATAGCATGGGTATTCAGGCAATAAACCTGTGGCATTTAAATTAAATATCAAATAGTGGTGAGGCAATAAACATTGATCTTCTCTTAGACCAGTTGTGTTTCTGTGGCGTTGTCAAATTCGAAGATGACAAATTTTGTCTGTCTTTGTAGATTATCCCTCATGACCAGAGAGCTCTGAATATACTTACATGGGCCCAATTGCATGTCATCAAAACGACCTCAGGATTTAGAGCTAAAGTTGCTTGAGAAAGTGTTCAATGTTTTTTGTTGAACTCACAAGAGTCACAGAAAACATCCGGATTCAAATAAAATAAAGCTGAAAGTGTTGCTAACTTTAAATTGTGTCTAAACAGGGATTTGGTCTGCTCCTACAGAACTGAAAAATCCAGACAGGAAGGACAGTATCCTCTCCTGGGCTTGGTGTTGTGATTGTTGCTGTTTGGGGTTTGTATTTATTTGGAACCCGGGCCTCTAGCGCGCATTTGGCAAGAGTCTACCACTGAACTACAACCTTAGCCTATTTTCCAAGTCAGATATCTGTCCTTTAGGGGTGAGACAAGAGATCCAAAGGCAGCCAGGAAACAAAGGAATTCCCTACTGTTTGTAGACATCAGAGGGTGGACATCTCTGAGCTTAGCCGATATCGTCCTTGGTGTCTGTGGTCTAACTCAGTCCACTACTTGTTCTGTGATGTCTTTGGTTTTCAGATCCATGTCTATGATTGCTTGCTCGCTCTCTCTCTCTCTCTCTCTCTCTCTCTCTCTCTCTCTCTCTCTCTTTCTCTCTCTCTCTGTGTGTGTGTGTGTGTGTGTGTGTGTGTGTGTGTGTGTGTGTGTGTGCTAGGAATGGAGCCCAGGGATTCACACACACTAAGTGAGGACTTTAATACTTCCTGAAATGGTAGAATATTCTACAACATTCAGAAGCCAGACTTTTGCTCATACTGTGCAGGCTGGTCTGTCTTTCCACAAACAAATTTCTGCTTTGTGGTACAGGAGATACTGCATGCAGCCATGATCCTGCTTGAGCCTTTTCCAAGGTGCAGACTTGACTGGTCCTGTCTGGTGGGCTGGAGACAGGTCCATGAGAAGGGAATCATCTGAGCAGTTTTCCATAGAGCCTGTTTGTGTTGTTGAAGGGGAGGAAGGGAGGGGATGTTGGGTCTCCATTGGCTAGCTGGCCTTGATGCTGGCACACACTCAGCTTCCTTCAGCTCTGGGTAGCTGAATGTAGCCCAATCAGCGATGCTTTCTTCCAACCTTCAGTGTCAGTCACTGAGGCCAGCACCCTGAAGAGACTTGGGCTCTCCTCTAGTGGCTGGGGCCAGAAAGGGCAAGGTTGACTTGATGGAGAAGAGAAGGATCAGAGAGGAGGAGCATGCTGGTGTACACAGGTGCACCCTTCAGGAATGCGACTCAAGGTCAGGTGTGAGGTACTGCAGGAGGCAATATGGTCATAACTGTGGCATTTTCTGTGTTCTGGAACAAATAACTCAAGAGACTGTGTCACTCCACCTGCACACTTAACTTGTGGCAGGTGGCTTCCCCGAGGTCTCCTGGAGGAATACACAGCAGTGGCAGCTGGATGCTTCCTTAGCTAGCCCAGCATCCTTGGGGAGGAGGGGACTCCACACAGCCTTGTTTGAGTGAATGTGCTTGTTTTTGAGGCAAGGTCTCTGTAGCTCAGGCGGGTCTGGGACTCATGTTACCCCTTGCCCTTATTTCTGAAGTGAGGGGATTACAAGGATGCCACCATGTGAGGCTCCGGGGAAGTTTCTGATTCACAGAAAGATTCTTAGAAATCTTGTGCAGCAGCGCATAAACAAACTAGGGTTCAGGTTTTTCATACAGGGAATGTTTTTGGCCAGAAATCTGTAGAAGAAATTTTTCAGACATGCACGTGACACTCAGAGAGGTGTTGTTTTGGGAATACCTTGTAATTAGATACAAACCCTCACCAAGCAGCAACACAGGACTGTAATTTCGGTGTCAATGCCATGCATGGTCTGAATCATATTCCAGTTTGTGTTTTCTTCAAGGTTTGCCTTACAAAAGCAAAACTTCCATTGGTTGTCCAAAATAGTCATCTGAATCTGCTGGAAGGAAAAGCCAGTTTGCAGGTCAAGTAGGGAGACTCAGCCTAGAGGTTCCTATCCTCACCAGTCACCTGACTACCCCCTTTTCTGTAAGAGAAAGAGGTTAAATCCAAGGAAGTTCCCGAAGGAGTGGTTGGCAACATATTCTTGGGATGTTTTGGGGTTGGGGTGAAAGGGAGGGAGGTTTTTGCCAGGTGACGAACTTTGCTCCATTAATCCTGCTTCCTTTTAGCTCTGCCTGCTTTCAAAGGACCTGCTACATTTCTATGTCTGGAACTTATATGAGGAAAATTCGGTATGTTTTTAGAAAATGAAAATGTCTCTATTGTTTTTTCTAATTTCAGCTTTCTGGTTCCAAATATTCATAAAACATAGAATTTATAAAATAAAAGTCACAAGCATTATCTCTCAGCAACATCCACGGCCTCCATCTCCTTGTTGCATGTGAGTGTCCACACAGCTTCTGTGGAAACCCACTCACATTTATTTTTACTGCTGCATCTCCAGAAGTCTCACACACCATCATGCTTGTTCCCTCGCAGGTTATGTCCATGCTTCTCCATGTCAATGTAAAATCTATTCATGTTAAAAACCACAGATTTCCATCATCCTTTTCAGTGGCTTTTCCACATTCTCTCAGATGGGTTAGTCATTTAAAGACCTGTTCCCTGGTAAAGGACATTGAAGTTGCTTCTGTTTATTTGTGTGAGAACAGAACTAAACTGACCACCTTTACACAGCCACCTTTGTATCCACATATGTCCTCACTATTATTTTCCCTCTAAGCTAAGTCCCTGCAAGAGGAAATTCTGGCTCAAAAATTGCCCAGGAGGATGGAGAAATGGCTCAGTGGCTAAAAGCACAAACTGCCCTTGCAGAAAATCTAGCACTATGGGCATTTCACAACTTCCTGTAACTCCAGCTCCAGGGAATTGGATAGTCTCTAGCCTCCGTGAGTACCTGTACTCACATGCACATACCCATACAGACACATGCAGACATACAATAATTTAAAAGTTGTGAAAATCAAATCTCAAAACAATTCAGGAAAATGGCACCAGTTTATGTTCTCACTGAACATTATAAAATAGCCATTTTTCCCAACTACAGCCATGTTGGCTGCAGCATCCTCTCTAATTTCTAATGAACAAAAGGTTTTATCTCTGTATGCAGATGGGGTGGCTCTTAGTTCCACATGTATAGTATTCATTACAGTGAAAGTCAGTTAAGGAAAAACTTCTGTTCAAGAGAAGAGAATCTTTGGTCTGGGTGGAGACCCAGCATTCCAGGTGGGCATGTTAATCATTGGCCAAGGAAACACTCATGAAGGTAGGACACCCCTACGAAGGTAGGCTCATCTTATGCCATGCTAAATAGATGGGTGGAATATTCATTCCTCTAATGAGATACTATACTTTTCCTTCCCAGAATTCCTTCCCCCTAGTGCCTAAATCCCTAACCTGAGCAGCCAGGAGGCTTGGCTGGAACCACCCACCTTCAAGTAGAGCAAAGTATTCTTTTCCTTTTTTCTGTCTCAGCTGCTGAGCAGAACCTACGCATGTGTTTTCTGGTACTCTGAGTTCCTTGATCTTTCTCTGAAGCTCCCCTCCTCGTCATGTGGCAGACCTCCACGCCAGTAACTCAACAGCATGGATTTCCCTTCTCTCCTCCATTCTCCTCTCCACAGCTGCTGAAGCTTGCAGCTTGCCTGCTTTGAGGGTTTTTCTTTTAAATGCTAATAAAATTGCCCCCCAGCTTCTGCTTGAGTACTATATGAGATTTCTTTATTAATGAGGCTATGAACCCAGATTTTCCTGGTATCATAGTGACCATTTTCCCTTGTGCGTTTGTAAACTGCCTATCTATATTTTTTCCCATTTTTAACTTGAATCTGAGTCAGTCTGTTTTATAACACTGTGACAAACCTAAAAATGAGTTTTATTCAGCTAATTACTTCCCAGAGGCCCTACTCAAAACACCATTGTCCTAGTTAGGGTTACTATTGCAATGAGGAAATACCAGGATCAAAAGAAAGTTGGGAGGAAAGGGTTTACTTGGTTTATACTTCTACATTGTAGTCTATTACTGAAGGAAGTCAGGGCAGGAACTCAGACAGAGCAGGAACCTGCTGGAGGAGTGCTGCTTACTGGCTTGCTACCCATGGCTTGCTCAGTCTGCTTTCTAAGAGAATCCAGGACCACGAGGCTAGGGGTGGCACCACCCACAATGGCCTGGGTCCTCTCATGTCAATCATGAATTAAGAAAACGTTCTACAAGTTTGCCAACAGCTTGATTTTATGGAGGTATGTAGGGCCCTGGCTCCCCATATTTGAGTAAACTGTTGCCTGGTTGCTGACCTTGACCAGATGTCCTCCCTATGTTGATTCCCTGCCGGCTTTTTCTCACCTCCCGATCACGAGAGGTTCTTCACCGGAGGTTC
>CABHPP010107334.1:0-15645 GCA_902168425.1 Peromyscus attwateri
AGAACCATACTTTGATGTCACAGCTAAGATACTGACATCATAAAGGTCCACGGAATGTGTGCAGATCACGGAGGTCTATGTGTATGTGTGTGTGTGTGTGTGTGTGTGTGTGTGTGTGTGTGTGTGCGCGCGCGCGCCTGTGTGCCTGGGCTTGCCTGTATGTATATGTGTTTGGCTCTATATGATTTCACTACATGTAGGTCCACCACCACCATAGCCAAATTCAGAAGCACTCCCTCGCTTTTCAAAAGTACAGCTACCTCCCTCTACCACCCCAGCCTTTCCTTATCCCTGGTAACCTCTACTCTGGTTCTCATTTCTGTAATTTTATCATTTCAAAGATGTCACATAAATGGGAAATTACAGTGTGCAGTTTCTGGGACTGGCATTTGTCATTCTGCATGCTCCCCAGAGCATCATCCTACCTGTATGCATCAATTATTCGCTTTCACTGCTGCCTACTCATCTTTTTAAAATCCTCTGTGACACCTGTTCAGATGTCCCCAACTGCAATGAATCCCCTTTTCTGTGCTCACCTATGAATCTTTAACAACTCTCTACTTGGTGAATAGACGGGCTTTGCATACATTACTTCATCTAATCTCATGTAAATGTCTCTCTCTTGTCTTTGCACATTCTGATTAAAGAGACAGGTGTGCCTTGCCTTGTTTCTGAAACCTCAAGTTCATTGCCTCTCACCTAGTATGCCCCAGTAGCTGATGGAGGCATGAGATCCTTTCAAACACATTTTGTGAAGAAAGTCATCTCCTGGGGAAGGCTATGCAAACTGGATGATGCAAAGCTCTAAATTATCAAGGGGCAGAAGATTCTGACTCTCCTGGAGAACCAGAAGACTGAAAGTGTGTGTGTGTGTGTGTGTGTGTGTGTGTGTGTGTGTGTGTGTGTGTGTGGTGTGGTGTGTACATGCTCCTGTGTGTGCATGCATTGTGTGTGTGCACATCTGTGCATGTGTGGAAGTGTCTTCTTCACATCTACCTTATTATTTTACACAGAGTCTTTCACTGAACCTGGAGCTCACAGATTTGACTGCACTGGCTAACTCACACTCCATAGGATAACAGGCATACACCAACACTTTATGTGGGTGCTAGAGCCCTAGGATACTTTTTAAAGTAAGGACATCACAGTAGACTGATATAAAGACCTCGTTTTGGGATAATAACTGAGGTATTACAAAAATCAATGGTTAACATGATAAGAAGCAAAATGTTAAAAATACGATGCCTTAGATTTTCATTGAAAAGAATGAATTGAACTAGGGTTTGGATCAGGAAAGGAGCTCATGTACAGATACTGTTCCTTCTTAGTGTGACTCTGGAAGACTCTATGCTGCCTGGGAATGTACTAGAAATAAGATAAATACTGTATGAATATTGCATGGACACACACGCACACACATCTCTGTGGGTGAGCATGGGATGGCACTTTTAGGTTTGCATTTATACCCATCAAGATACTTTCAAGAGAGAGAAACCAAACTAAGCATGGCAGCATGTACCCATAATCACAGCACTAGGACAGCTGTGGCAGGAGGTACAACAAGTTCAAGGCCACCCTGGGCTACACAATGACATCCTATCTCAAAACAACAACAACAACAACAACAAAGCCGTTCATGAGAATGTGTCCTTACCTAATGTTGGGGGGATAAGGACAGTCAGACCCCTGGGCTTGCTCCCCAGCCATGTAGACTAATTGGCATGTTGAAGGCCTGATAGAAACCCTCCCTCAAAAGATAAATAGGTAAAGTTACCCTGGAGTCCACAAATTACAAACTGACGGTGCCATGCTGGTGTTATGCTAGGTAAATATAGACGAGAAAAGAATGCAGACTTTATGGATGCCCCAGCACCTAGTCACTGGGTTCCTGCTAAGTACTGAGACAATGTCACTTGGAGACTGCCCTTTGTGCCACATGATCCTGAAGTCACTGTGTAGTGAGACAGAGAAGAACCTTGACTGTCACTATGTGCAAAAGTATGTACTAGATGGGTCTGGAACAATCTGGAAAAAAAAAATCTCACAAATGAAAATATTCTATACAAGTTCATGTTTGTAAAGTCAAAGAAAAGAAAAGAAGGTATTGTATGGTATTAGAAGCAGGACATTGGTTAACTGGAAAGTGGGGTGAAGGTGGCCCCTTTTAGTGTCTGGCCACGTTCTGCACCTGTCATTTTTTTTTTTTTTTGGTCTGCTTATGTTAGAAT
This sequence comes from Peromyscus attwateri, assembly GCA_902168425.1. NCBI lineage: Eukaryota > Metazoa > Chordata > Mammalia > Rodentia > Cricetidae > Peromyscus > Peromyscus attwateri. The sequence continues at coordinate 2,229 of CABHPP010107334.1, forward strand.
TGACAGTTTACTGACTTGCATTGGAACTTTCTTCTTAAGAAATATTTAAGATTTCTGAGCTGGTGAGATGGTTCAGCAGGAAACGGCCCCTACAGCCAAGTCTGAAGATTTAGGTTTCGTTCCTGGGACCCACGTGGTGGAAAGAGAGTACTGACTCCTGCAAGTTGTCCTCCGATGCCCGTGCATGCATTGTGCCAAATGTGCATCGACACGCCCACACACCCACGTGCACACTAACTAACTAAAGAAAAATATAGTATTTTTAAGTGCCTCAATTTTTAGAGTAGGAAAAACAACTGGATGTTTGCATGTTTCTGGCTCTCTGCCTTGAAAGGAACTTGACCTTGAAGGGACAAGACTAGAGACCATGGTGTAGAAGCTCCCCTGATACGTGAGTCACTTCTCTCCCAAAGCTCAACATGTCTGGCAACAGTTGTCCTCTTGTCTGACACCTACACAGAATGCCTGTGCTTAGTGCTTGGCCAAGGTCAAAGGTTAACCAGAAGGTTGGAGACCTGGCTCAGTTGGCAGAGGCTTGCCTATGAGGAGCCATGGGTTTGATCCCCAGCACTGTATGAAACCCTTTCTTTCAAAAACAAACCCAACCAAACACACACACACACACACACACACAGAATCCACAACAGTAGATCAGATAGGCAGGGAGGATTAAAGCTAAGGTCAATGGCAAGCTGTAGTGAAGTGGAAAGTGAAGTGCAAGGTAGTTGAAGGCCCTGCATGAGATGACCCAATGCCTGGGTCTAAGCCCACAGTGGTAGAAAAGAAAGGACTGTACATCCTTCAGTATCAGTATTGGGGGCAGCTCATACACCACCCAGAACTGAACAAATTCAGTGGTCTGTTCACCCAGTTCATCTTTGTCTTGACTAGGGCAATGAGACTGGAGGGGCTGTCCTTGACTAGACCCCAAAACTAGAAAGCTATTTGCAGGCTCTGTGTTCTCAGAAGCCAGGCATTTAGCAGGCAGCCTAAGTTAGGCTAGATCCCTGGCCCCTTTTTATAAAGAGCTGTTGGCACTCAGCAAATCAGTGATAATAATATGGTTCCCTAGTGCAAACATAGTTCTGTGTATTCTAGACTATGTATAAACTGGAGGGGTGGGGTGGAGGAGAACCTGCCTCTTCCTTTTCCCCAGAAGCACTGAGACAGGAGACATCACAGATCTGCCTTAAACACAGAGAGCAGGAAGAAGTGGAAGAGACCCAGTGGGGTGTGAACTCACCTCCTCTAGCACAGTAGGGTCATCTGCCCCTCCCTTTTCTTTTCCTCCCCCTCCCCTCTTGCCCCTCACCCCTTTCCTCTTCTCTTCACCTCCTTCTTTCTCCTTGTTTCTCTCTTCTTCCTCTTCCCTCTCTCTCTTCTCCCCATCCATCCCCTTTCTGTCTGCCTCTCTTCCTCCTCAAACTATTTGCTTGTTAAAATGAATTGATACTCAATAAAGGAAATTTAAATGAGGCACACAAACAGAATAAAAATACTACCTCTTTCCTCAGAGGCAGATATTATTTTTACACTATTCCTTTTTCAAAAGCTGCTTATCATATGTCTTGTCTTATAATTGCCTTCTTCAGTGGAAAAAAAAATGTTTTCAACCCTCTCTCCTCTTATATATCCTTACCTGAAACACAGAGAAACAGAGACAGAGAAGTGCTCTGCTTTACCTCTCAAAACATGTAACCAGGAGGTCCTGGAAGGGAAGTCCATCTCTCAGGGCTGTGGGGAACTCCTCAGCAGCACATAACTTATGCTTGCCTCACAGAAAGGCCTAGCACCAACCCATGGAACAGAAAGCCTCCGTGCCACACAGTGGGCCTGTTTGTCCTAACCCTATGCAAGGAAAACCACCCTCTTGCTCACCCAACCTGTCCTGCCCAGACCTTCGGTCCTGCAGCCACTTATAAAATAATCATTCAGAGGCTTAATATTAGTTATAAAATGTATGGCCTATGGCAGGCTTCTTGGTAGCTAGCTCTTTCATATTAAATTAACCCATTTCTATTCATCTATGTTTTGCCACGTGGCCATGACATTACCTACTGGTCTGCTGGCATCTTGCTGCTCCTTGGGCGGCAGCTAGGCATCTCTTCCTGCTCTCCTTTCTTCTTTCTGTGTCTCTGCTTGGATTTCCTGTCTACCTCTAAGCTGCCTTGCCATAGGCCAAAGCAGCTTTACTTATTAGCCAATGGGAGCAACACATATTCACAGCATACAGAAAGACATCCCACAGCACTCATACTTGACAATTAGAAGGAACTAGATTTACTCCAAAGGGACAAATATCTGACTTTAAACGCTGCTCAAACATGAGGCAGAATATCTGTACTTCCAGAAGCAGGACATGGACCCATGTAAACACTGTATATCAGAGCAGCCATCGGCTTGCCCATTCAAGTAATGGCTGCAAAGTCACCGACACTGTGACATTCTCTTATAAAATTACTAGAGTTTAGAGAAAACAACAAGTCCTGCCAATCTTAGAGAAAAGAGCATGATTTACAAGGAAATTACAGTCAACTGTTGTCAAATATTTGTTAACTGTGCAACAAGAATATGAACGTCCTTTACAACCAAGTATGGGAAGTGTCACCCGGGGATTTCACATCAAAAAATAAAGGACACAAATCACATGCTCCTAATGGGACAGCATGGGGAACACTGCTTCCATGAGCCTTCCAAAGAACTTCCAGAGAATAAGCTTCAGGAGACCAAATGATGAAAGGGACATTAAGGTGACACTGCTGTTGAGCCACCCAGGTCACACTCAATGACTCAAAGGGAAGAGTTTGTAACTCTTTGCCCTAACAACACTGATACAATCCCACTGTCTCACCACAGTCAGAATTGCTATCATCAAGAAAGCAAAACCAACAGATGCTGGCGAAGATGCACTGAAGAGGAACCGCATACCTGCTTGTGGGGGGGGGGGGGACGTAAACTAATCCAGACACCAAGGAAAGCTCTCAAATCTTTGAAAATAGAACTACAAGATCCAGCCAAGTCACTCCTCGGGCTATACCCAAACGAATCAAAGTCGACAGGCAGACCACAGAGATCTCTGCAAACCCACATTCCTTACAGTACTATTTACAATAACCAAGTCATGGAATCAGGCTAGATAGCATCAGTGGTCAAAGTGATAAAGTATGCGGTGCATATACATAATGGAATACTATTCAATCATAAAGAATACAATCGTGTTTCCAGGGAAATTGATGGAGCAGGAGACCATCCTGTTAAATAAGCATATGGGGTTTGATGGGGTGATAAAGGACGGGACTCTTAGGGCTGGGGATGGGGAGGGACTGGGAAAGGGTAATGGGTGAACATAATCAAGGTGATTACAGTTAGGAGAACACAGTGTGGTACTTGACTATTTCCTCCTCCCAGAGTCCTAGTGGCCAGGAGTCAATGATGTGAGAAATCCACTAGAGGGCGAAATAAGCAAGTGTCTGCTGCACACAGGGCTCAAGGTTTGACATGTGACAGCTTTATCTGATGGGGAACTACTGCTCTTACTGTATGATAAACGGTCCTCTTGGGACGGGTTTCTTCTCTAAACCTCCTGCCCCTCTAAGTAAAAACTCACCTTCAACAGGGTGCTGTGGTGCATACCTACATTCCCAGCACCTCTGTGGAGGCTGAGACAGGATAATGAGTTCAAGGCCAGTCTCAACTACAATGAGACCTTGTATCAAAAACTCCAAACAAAACAAGAACTGTCTGCTTCTGTTTTAGATCTTGAATAAGTGCTCTTGGGACCGTCTGGATGGCCCAGTGAGTAAAGGAACTTGCTGCCAAGCCTGATAACCTGAGTTCCATCCTTGGTATCCACATGGAAAGAGAGAACTGGCTCCTGAAAGCTAACCTCTAACCACCACACGTACCTCCAATGCACACACTTGTAAATAAATAAGTGTAGTTAAAAAAAAAAAACAACAAAACAAAAAAAAAAAACAACAAAAAAAACCCATTAGGTTTATAAAGCATCGCCATTCTCTCTTCTCATGGCTGAAGACATGGGGTGCCTAAGGCATACTGATGCTCCCACAAGATGGCCCTAAATCCTCACTCCAGGTGCTTAAGATGAAGCTGTCTGAACAGCAACAGGGGAGCAAGGCCTCTGCCAGATGATCACAGAGCTAGCCTGACAAGGATAACATGGAATCAAGCTGGGAAAGAGAAAGACGTAGTTTTTAAGTGACAGTCCAGTCAGTCACACCCAAAAGTCTATGAAGAAGTACAGTGCAACATGAAGATGTGGCATGAATCAAGGTGTGCAGGAGTGGTTTGCTATTCGCAAGTTCATTCACATGTTAGCAAATCCACATGCTCCCCTGGTTACCTCAGAAGAGGCTGGGGAGCCGCACGAGTAGAGGCTTTGCCTGGTGTGCTCAAGGCCCCCAGTCACTACAAGATCAAGTTTACTGAAGAGCTGGAGATATGACTCGGAGGTAGAGCACCTGCCTCTTGAGAACAATAACCTGGCCCGATATCCACCCACCAAAAATAAATTAATACATAGCACACTTTCAGCCTGGCATGGTGGGATATACCTGTAATCCAGCACTCAGAGACTGAGACGGGGGAGCCTAAATTCAAAGCCAGATTAGGGTACACAGCCAGACCCTATACCAACAGCACAAAGGAAGAGCGGGCACACACCCAGTAGATACATGACCTTGGCACTAATCCCCTTCAGTGAGACCCTTAAGCTCTCCAGAGCCATGTGCTATCCATGCTGGCCTGGAACCTCTGGAAAGTGGTGCCTAGCTTCAGGAAGTGAATCTCTGTGGGGAAGGGCCTTGAGGTTTATAGCCCCCACTTCCTGTCCCCTCCCTACTTCCCAATCCACTGAGATGTGAGCAAGCGGCTACTCTATGCTGCTGCCACAGACCCACACAACTTTCTCCTAAGGGATCCTTCTGCTGTCTCATTCTCTAGCAATCTTTTTGTTTCTTCTCTGCTCAGTGCCCTGGAGGGGGTGGGGTGGGGGGTAACTGAGATGCTCAGCCAGCTTTCTCCTCTCCATTCCAAGAACACAAGCAACAATCTGCTTCATAAAACTGTGTCCTAGTACAAGTGTAAGAGTGGCTGTGGAGGGATCTGCACACCACTGACATTTATAGGAGGAGTCTTTCCTGTCCTGTCCCCTCCCCTAGCTCTAAATAGCAGCTGAAAACTTCTCCTCCTTGTAGCATTTCTGAGCCTAGTAACCACAGTGGTGGCCTCACTGCCCACGGATCGTAAGTGATACTAAAATGCACTTGCCAAGGCTTCTTGGTTGCTGGTGAACAGCTGGCAGGATGAACAATGAATCCTCTCATTTGAATAAGCATCAGATAGGGGGATTTCTCACTGCGCTCTGTAGAAACATCACAAGAGTATGACTGATGCTTTTCTCAAGGACAGCTGTGTTTAGCCATCATGGAGAAACTAAGAAAAATATATCTTCCTGGCACTCTACAAGTAGATGCTGTGCCTTGGTGGTGGTGGGGGAGGGGGGCAGTTATTCTGTTTTGCAATAATAAAGTAGATAAAAAGTAGTGATGTCTTTCTGAAAAGGATCCCTGATAAATAAAAACAAATGATGGAAAGCTCCACACTCACCATGTTGTAGCATGAATCTTAAAGAGTCTTATTAACAAAAATAAACCTGAGCCGGGTATTGGGGTGAACACTGGAAGATCAAAGAACCAGAACAAACCACAGCTAACCTCACCTCGCCGGATCCTCAGCTGGTCTTGTTTCCTCAGACTGGAGGCCTCTGAGTCCTCATCCAGAATGGGTCTCAGCTGAACTGCTGCTAGAAGCCTGAATGCTTAACCAGCCCAAATGCTTCTCCAGGCCATATGCCTAACCAAGCCAAAATGCCTCGAGTTTCTTCATGCCTTATATACCTTTCTGCTCTCTACCACCACTCCCTGGGATTAAAGGCTGGCTTTCTGAGATTAAAGGCGTGGGTCACCATGCTTGGGTGTATCCTTGAACACATGGATTTCTGCCTCTGGAATGCTAGGATTAAAGGCGTGTGCTACCACTGCCTAACCTCTGTTTAATATTGTGGCTGTTCTGTCTCTGACCCCAGATAAGTTTATTAAGGTACACAATATTTTGGGGAACACAATACCACCACACCATGTCACCTGCAAACACACAAACGCCCAAGCTGCTGCCCCAGTGCACTGAGCATGATAGTGGTGATGCCATAGCCTGGAGCTGGGACTTCTTCCATCACACACTGTGAATTTGATTTTGTGGTCAGCTTATCTCTCGTTCTGATGCTGATGTTTTCTTCTAATCAGCTGTTATGGTTTAGACATAAATGGCCCCTCTAGGTTCATATATTTGAATGCTTAGTCCCCAGATGGTGCTGTCCCTGTGGGAAGTTGTAGAACATTTAAGACAAGAGGTTCAGGGGGAATAAGTGGACTTCCTAAGGCTGGGAGATAGCTCCATCAGTAAAGTGCTTGCCTCGCAAGAATGAGGACCCAATCCCCACAGACCACGTTTAAAAAAATGTGTGTGTGTACATATATATACACATATACACACATATACATATAGAAACAGGGCAGTGGTGACTCACACCTTTAATCTCAGCACTCAGGAGACAGAGGCTGGCAGATCTCTGAGATCAAGGCCAGCCTGATCTACACAGCAAGGTTCAGGACAGCCAGGGCTACACAGAGAAACGCTATATTGAACCTCCCCTCCCCCAGCCCCGCACACTGGGCATGTATTGTAACCCCAGCTCTGGGAATGCAGAAACAGGTGGATCCCTGCAAGGGGATGTGTCACTGGCCAGCCACACTAGCCTACTCAGTGAGTCTCAGAACCAGTGAGAGACCCTGCCTCAAAGAAACAAGGTAGATAGGGCCTGAAGAGTGACAGCCAGCGGAAGGTGCCTCTGACTTCTACATGCATACATGCACACATGCACATGCACTCACACACCCACGTGCACTCACACAGACACACTCATGCACACACATTCACATACAAAACAATTACAAAATAACCACCTTTGTAGTAGCCAGGGAAGCCACTCCAAGTCCTACCCCAGAAAGGAGAAAGAAGATGTGATATGGAAATGTCACTTGTATGAAAAATTGCTGTCATTTCATGCCCACCACAGCTTGGAGAAGCCACACGGACTCTATCACACAGATGACGAAGCTGGGACACGGTGAGGCTGATCTGCCTAAGTGGCTGCCCTGCCTCCGAGCCCCAGTCTGTCCCTTCCTCCACATGGTGACAGAATCTTTCTGGAAGGAGCCAGATGTCAGTATTTTGCTTTGTGAACCACTTGGTCCCCATTCTCACTCCTTAGCTTCCCAGTGTCATCATAACACAAAAGCAGCCACTGAAGATCAACTGAGCTAACAGCCACACCTGGGCACAGAGAAAGCTATGCCCACTGGAGCCCGCGGAGGCTAGACTCGGTCCAGGTCAGTGTGTGCCAGCCCTTTCTCTGGTCTTTGCTTCTTAGAGGTCAAGAGCCTCTGAAATGGCCTGCTATGCTCCATTGCAACAGTATTCAGCCACAGTGCCAGGATGCTTCCTGGATTCAGGATCAGAGTTTGACCTTCAGACGACCTCTAAAGATCTATGATGGCTTGGGATGCTCCCGCAAGGGTCCCTGTGCCTGGAGGCTTCTAGATCCCTGCTGAACAGTTGTGCTACCCACCAGCATCCTACAACTGCAGTCCCCTCCTGACCTCAGAGCTGTTCTTCTGCATCTGCAATGATGGGGAGGAGGGGAGGTGTGGAACTGTGCTCAGATCACCCGCCAAGTGACCTTGCCATTCTGGCCCCACACAGCAGCAAGCCTCTCTGAGGAGCCATCTCAAGCTTGGCAGGACAAGATGGCTTGCCAGAGGGTCACCGTTATTTACAGCAATGGCTCTTGGCATGAAGAGCTCAGTGTCTATGACTCTGATGCTGTCCTTCTGCCAGGAAGCCCAAGGCTGTGTTCACCATGCCCTACTGTCCCAGTGGCAGGAGGGCCTCCAGCTAGACGGGAGAAGGCATTTGGGTCTCAGGACCTAATCATGAAGCATAAAGTCACCCACAGGGTCTCTCTGTAGCTGGAGAAAATGGTGGCTGGGAACCACTGCCTGCGGCAGTGACTTAGGAAATCACCCTCCTTCTCCCCTAAGAGCTTGTCACACAAAAGACAAGTATGTCCTCCCACCTCCCTTGTGGCTCAGGAGAATGGGCTCATGGAGCGGCACATGTAGTATCCAGGACCTGATGCTGGGTATCTGATACCTTGAACACATGGGATTGTCCTGTGAAGATGTAGGGTCGTGCATGGAATCTGTCCATGGACTTTTTAGGAACCAGTCCAAGGAGAGAAGAGACAGGGCTGGGGATTGTAGACAGCCAACAGCATGAGCTGTTGTCTCCTCCACAGAGCTGGCACCAAAGACCTTAGACTGTGCACCTCATCTCTGGGCTCCAGATCGGAGGATCTGGCAGCAGCCTGTCTGGAACGGGAAAGATGTCTGTTCCAGATTGTCCTCCCCAGCTAGAGCTCGTGTAGACCAAGAAAGACAGATTCCTGGGTGGGTGGCCTCCTCCGGCAAGTATGGCTGAACCAGGCAGCTCCTTACCATGTCTGTAGCTTGTGTGAGTACACTAGTCAGGGTTCCCCAGAGAGACATGCCCAATAGGCTGTGGTAAGTAATGCATGATGAGAAATTGGCTTACCTGATGATGAAGGCCAAGAGGTCCCCAGCTCTGCTGTCTGTTAGCAGGAGAGCCAGGAAAGCTAGCTGTGTAATTCCTCCTAGTCCAAGTCCAAAGACACCAGAACCAGGAGAAGACAGGTGTCTCATCTTAGGGAGAGCAACCTCCCCCTCCTATACCTGTTCTGTCCAGGGTCCTTAAAAGACTGGATGTTTGCCACCCACACTGGACTGTACTCAGTCCACTCGTTTAAATGCTGATCTCTCCAGAAACACCCTCACAGACACGCTGGAAGACAAGGTGTCACCAGCAATCTGGTTGTCCCTGAGCTGGGGTAAGCTTATGCAAATTAACCACCACAGTGTGGGAGCTACAGTGGCTTAGTCAGAAATGTGTGTCCTCATTCCGGGGACTCCTGGGCTGGGACAGAAAGATGACTGAGAGCCCTAACTCTGCTTGGGGTAGACAGTGATCTGACTGTAGTCTCGGCTTCTGCACCACAGTCCCGGGCTCTCATATTCTGTTTGTATCGCAGTGGGAAGGCAGAAGGACACTGCTCTCTGCCTAGGAACTTTTTTGAGTCTCTGGGGTTCTTGTCTGTGGCTTCCCTAGACTAGCATTCTGGTGAGAAGTGCCTTCCCAGTCATGGAGACATCCTGAACCACTTGACCCACAGCCCTGCTGCAGGAGGCAGCCAAGGGCCCATCCCATGGGGAGCTGAGATTAAGTAGCTGCTGAATTTAACCTAGCCAGTGGCTAGATAAAAAGATGGGGAAGTATGTTGTCCCAGGCTGGACACATTAAGCCTTCATAGATCTGCTCCAGCTTCCCAGAATGTGACAGATGGAAAGAAAGACCTGGAAGGGCAATCATCCAGGGAAGCACTTGTGCTAGCCACATTCTGGGCACTTTATGTGAGTTACTGTTCATTTAATCCTTGTTGGAGCCTTAGGAAGCAAACAAGTGACCTGTCCCCACCAGAGAGGGACCACTGAGGATCTGAAAGGCTCAGTCACCTGCTAATAGGGCAAGGAACGTGACCTTGAGCTTGATAGAGCTGATGCCCAAAGCGAAGTCGCTCTACAGCAAGTAGATGTCACAGAGGAGAGAGTCCCTGACCACCATACATGCTTTGATCATATGTTCTCAGGGCCTGCTTGGTGGCCATGGCCATGTTACCTGCTAACAGGTGCAGCCTGAGGAATATCACTCACATTCCAACCCAAAGCAACCGCCCAGGACTTACCACTTCTGGACACAGAAATGCTGTGTTCTCTCTCTCTCTCTCTCTCTCTCTCTCTCTCTCTCTCTCTCTCTCTCTGTGTGTGTGTGTGTGTGTGTGTGTGTATGTGTGTGTGTGTGTGTCTCCTCATCTTGCCCTCCACTGCAACTCTGAGCATATCCTAGCTTCTAAGTTTCCCCAAAATTCAAATTCGTAGGCGTAAGATCTATAACCGCCTGCAATGGCTAACAATGACTATTAACCTCAAAGAGTCTAGAGTCACCTAAGAGACAAACTTCTGGGTATGTCTGTGGAAGTTTCTAGATTAGGTTAACTGAGATGGGAAGAGCTACCTGAATGTGGGCCTGTGGTCCCAGATTGAATAGAGGAGAAAGCGAGCCGAGCACCAGCTTTCATCCCTTGGCTTCTGACTGTGGATGTCATGTGACCAGCCGCCTCACACTCCTGTCACCAAGCCTTCCTGCCACGATGAACTGAACCCTCGAACTGTGAACCAAAATGAGCCCTTTTGCCCCTAAGTTGATTTCGTTGGGTGTTCTGTCACAGCAACAAGAGGGGTAACTCATACACTGCCTGAGGTCCAGGGCTGAAAACACCTTGGTCTGGAAACAACAGAAGAGGGGACCAGACTGCCTACCCCAACCTTTGGGGATCGTCAGAGACAGCCAACACATGCAGCCCAGTAAGGCATTTTCTTTCCTCCCAAGTCACCCTGACACAGGCCTGCTGTGGGGGCAGTCAGTCTCTGGGGACCTTGGCAAGCCAAGTGGCCTTGCTGGAGGAAGCCAAGAGTACAATTAAGAAATTTCATTTGCAAACTCACAGTTAGCTCACTTAGAAAATTCTGTACATCCTATAACAAGCAGACCTGAAACTGGGCTCTCTGACCCCTCCTTTCTCTCCAGTCCCCACCCCTCCCCCAGCCAAGGGTCTCAAAAACGTGGTCTTCTGGCAGAAGCACCTGAGACGTTTCTGGAAGGTGTGTTTTCAGGCCATGCTGCATTGGAGGTAGCAGTGTGAACTAGGTCAGCCCTTCAGAGGACTCTGCTGCTGGGAATCCAAAGGACATTCTAGAGGCAGTGAGGCTCCAACCCTGGCTTAGTTCCTCTAGAGGCAGACTAGACCTGGGAGGTTTTCTCAGCTGCCTTGGGGATTCAAGAAGGAAGCTGCTTTTGAGAATTATATGGGACTGAATAACAAAGACAAGATGTACATTGACAGATGTTGATCTGAGAGGAGGCTATGCATCTGCAGAGGGTGTGGGGTGTGTGTGTGTGTGTGTGTGTGTGTGTGAGAGAGAGAGAGAGAGAGAGAGAGAGAGAGAGAGAGAGAGAGAGATCTTGTTTTGCAACTTGATTGCGCAGTTCTCAAATGTGACCTTGGTAGATGACAATGTCTATGGCAATGTTGAAAGGTTGGACATGTGTGGGTGAGGATTGAAACTCCTGCTTTGTCCTAACATGCTGAAGGACACAAGGCTTTGCAGCCACCAAGAACTCACTCAGGTGCCTCTAGCACCAGCATTTAGCAATCTGTACTTTTAAAATCACAATCCAGTATCTCATGAGATTGGCTAACCTCCCAACACCAAGTCAAAGGGAAATCAGTAAGCCTGCGTTTTAGGATCTGTGGAAGTTGAGACTCAACCCCATCCACTGCTCCTCTCAGGTGATGGCATGTGTAAATGTCACCTGGAGAGCCCACAGTGAGTGGACATTTCAGGGCTGCACCTTCAGGGATGCTGGCTGGCAGCAGGGCTAGCCCAGGAAGCTGAGCTTTGATTACACTTTGATTTTTTTTTCAGACAGTGTGAAGTAGCTGGTGTGTCAAACTCACCCTGAGAAAGCAATCCCCTGATGTCAAAGTGCCTACCTGCACTGAGACCTAACCCACTTTTATTCACAGAATGCACAGCGTAGACACCTCTGTTTCCTAGGTGGCAGGGACCAGACATCTCATTGCTTGAAACAGTATAAACTGTGGCTGGTGAGCTGGTTCAGCAGGTAAAGGCATTTGCTGCCAGGTCTGACAAGCTGAATTCAGTCCTGGAACCCACATGGTATCAGTAAAGAACTAACTCCCACAAGTTGTCCTCTGACCTCCACAAGCCCCCACGGCACAAGGTATAACAAGGTGGTGGCTGTTACTGAAGTCACTGGGGGAGGGCACTCTTGCTCCTTCCAGCTTCTTGTGGCTCCTAGTTTTCCTTGGCATGAGGTAGCATGAAACCCAGGAAGATGGCAGCTGAGTGAAAACCTTACCTGCTTCTGCCTGGGCCAAACTTTCATCCAATGGATGAATGAATGAAAGAATGTAGACCTGCAGACCGGCTCTGAAAAGGCTCACATGGTTTTCTTCTTGTAAATCCTACAGTGGTTAACATCGCCTGTATCTGCTGTGTTCCTGAATTATTATTATTATTATTATTATTATTATTATTATTATTATTATTATTTGCAAGCTTCCCAGCAATGGTCAGTATGGACCACAGCAGAGGTCCAAATCTACCCTAGGGACTTGGTTCTCAGGGAGACTGGAGGCCAATGTGTGCTGCCCTTCCTTGCCCAGCCTTGAAAGCACTCAGGGGTGTCCCAGGAGATCTGGGCAGGGTCTATGCAGACAGGCCAGCTTCTCTTCTGTCTTCCTCAGTGTCTTAGTCATCAAGATGACAGATCTCCACTGAATGTAGATAATGGTCCAAGTGTGTGCCCCCTGGTCTGTTTGGGCTGCCTTGTGAAGAATTCTCTCTGAAAGGCCTGTGACTGTGCAGCCTCATGAGAAAACAGATATCAGGGCCACATGACTAAGGCAGTGGCCCTCCTGCATCAGAACCTGCTAGAAGGCTCATGGCAACACAGACTGCTTGTGTGTTCCTCTCTCCCAGAGGACCTCTGACTCTGGATGCCAGGTGGGGCCTGAGTTTGTCCTTCTGCCAAATTCCTACTGTCTGGAGCCACGTGGAGGAGCGCTGTTGTCCATCAGTGTTCTCCAGCTCTCTCTAATCACGTGGAGGAGCACTGATGTCCATCAGTGTTCTCCAGCTCTCTCTAACCACGTGGAGGAGCGCTAATGTCCATCAGTGTTCTCTAGCTCTCTCTAATCACGTGGAGAAGCCCTGTTGTCCATCAGTGTTCTCCAGCTCTCTCTAGCACTGGGAATTACCTGGATAACAAAGGCCCCACTTCCCAACAAGTCAAACTTTCACTGAAGGAGCCTTAGGCATTTAATGGGGACCCCAAGACAGGTGATTCTGCGATAATCACAGTCAGGGACTTAGGACATGACTCTCCAAAGGGGAGCAGGGAGACTATGCCATTCCAGGGAATATTTGACAATATTTAAGGACAATTTTGACTGTCACAACTTAGCAGAGAATGTGACTGGAGGCCATTATATGTGTGTATATGTTTGTATTGATGAATATATATGCATATGTATGCATGCATATGCAAATATATGTAT
>CABHPP010107335.1:0-13187 GCA_902168425.1 Peromyscus attwateri
TGAGTGCTCCAAAAGACATGACACTCTTGGATAAGACACAAATAACTTTATTGTTCATAATAATAGCAATAGACAGAGTGCTAACATTTTCTTACAATGTTTGCAAAGCTGCTGTTTCCAAAGAGCAGCATGGAGATTTTTACTTGAGTTCATAACAAATGGTCAGTCACATCATAGGCTAGGAATCTAAGACTTAAGCCTGTGTTGTTAATAATGGCAAATAAGCATGCCTTCTTGATACCATGGAAATGACTCTTTTCTATGTTTACAAACAAAATTCTTTAATAAGATGACCTTTTTTAAAAAGGTAAAATGATGTCTTACTTGTAAGATATGCAGAAATGCAAGAGGCTCATGGATTATTGTCTAATACTAGCCACATGCTATATTTTAGTTGACTTCATTTGTATAGTTGATTTTCTCCTATTTAAACTTAAATTTTTGGTAATTAGTTGATTTAATTAGAAAGAATACATTTTCAGAATAATTATTAATTAGCAAACTTTTTAAAAGTTTTATTTATTTATTATGTATACAATGTTCTGCCTGCATATATGCCTGTACACCAAAAGAGGGCATCAGATCCCATTATAGATGGTTGTGAGCTACCCTGTGGTTGCTGGGAATTGAAATCAGGACTTCTGGAAAGAGCAACCAAGGCTCTTAACCTCTGAGCCATCTCTCCAGCCCCTAATTATCAAACTTGTAATAGCCAAGTAAAAGCAACATATGTAGAATAAAATAAACAATAGGCATTCAATTCAAATCTGCAGGGACAAATTGGTATTAAGTGTTGCATGTTCATATAATAAGTTACTGATAAAAATGCATCCATTAACTGTATGCCTATTCCAAATGAATTTCTTAATCATCAATCTTATCCAGCTGTGAATTATGAAGGATACAACCATGACTAGCCTGATAAGACAAGTCTATTGGTACAATATTGACACAAACACCATGGAAGTGATCTAATATTTTCTGATTGTACTTAAAGTCCAGCTTTACAAGATGAAACCTATACCTGGCACCATTATCAAGTCAAGAACCTATGGCTAGACAGATCATAGGAGAGAACTTGCTGCCATTATTCTAAATGGACATGGTATTAAAATAACTTCTAGGGCCTTACCATTATATCCATAGATTAATGTACCTCTCAACCCTCATCTGAGAAGTCTCAACTTGCAATAGACAGTGATTAACAGAGACCCACAGCTGGCCAAGGCACTGAAAATAAGAGAGTACAGAATGCTTAGCTCTAAATGAAATGATATACATCACATATCCTCTCTCAAAGCTTACAGATCATTGTGGAATGGGGCACAGAAATAGTATAAGAGCCAGATGGGGTGGATGGCTGCAAGGAAACTGTCTTCTAGACACAGCAGGAAAGCTCTACGCGTGAATTCATGATGGTTGTGATATCAAATACCAGCATGAAAAGAGTAGCTGTGCACAAAATCCTACCCCTACCTCTGGCACCATTGGCAATTGTTTGCTGCTGGTAGAAGGAGAGTTCATTTTATCTATGAATTCAGTTCACGGTTAAAGGACCTCATTTCAGTTGTAAGATATATATCTAAGAAAAATTGGGCAGCACAAATTGATCTTGAGGGGATCTTAACAAACAAAAATTACAAAGTTTGGTGGGTTAGGAACTGGATGAGTCTTGGAAGAGTTGGGGGAAGAGGGTCAAAATGATCAAAATATATTATAAGAAATATCAAAGGAACTAATATAGTTTGTAAAAGAGACAAAATAAAAACTTAAACAGGATGAAATTATACTGGTCAATTGTGTCATTAGGATTCTTTTTCAAATTAACACATACTAGGAATATATGGGAAGAGAACCTTAATTGAGAAAATGCCTGCATTAAAAGAAATGGTATATATCACATATCCCCTCCCAAGGCTCACTGATCATTGTGGGAAAGAGCACAAAAATAGGGTAAGATCCAGAGGCAAGTCTGTAGTGGCATTTGTGTTGGTTATGATTGCTGTGGGAAGGTCTAGCAAACTGTAGGTGGTACCACTGCTGGGAAAGAATTCCTGGGTTCTGTAAGAAAACCTGCTGAACAAGCCACGGGAAGCTAAACCAGTCAGCAGCAGCTCTAGGGTCTCTAATTTTATTCCTACCTCCAGGTTCCTATCTTGAGTTCCTGCCCTTCAAGATGACCTATGAAATATAAGCAGATGCTTTCTTTCCTCCTCAAGTTGATTTTGGTCATGGTGTTTTATTACATCAACAGAAATATAAGTACAACCAAAACAAAATTCCATCTTTCTAAAGTTGTATATAAAAATTAGATATTTTACAAAAATATATTTGATTGCCACTGAAGGGATTCAATCAAACTCGTAAATGACAGATATATGAATATAATGAAAGTGGTTAAGTATGGAAAATTCTCCCTTAACACTACATTTTATGTATATCAATGGTTTATAACACATAGGCATTCTTGATTATTCAAGTTTCATTTTGTTTAAAACAGACACATAATAATTATAAAAGGCAATAAGCTTTTCAGTGTCAGACTTCCGATGTAAGCATTTATTCTCTTCTATAATGAAACATTTCAGCTTCAAATAATCTATAGAAAATGAATCAATGAAATACAATAAGGCATAAATCCTCATCAGTGTTCTAGTACAGCAGTCTTCTAGTAAAAAGGAGATTTTTGAAACACTAAATATAGAATTAGATTTAAGGTTTAAAGATTTACAATTCGGCATTCTAAGCACTAATAATCTCTTTACCAAAGACCTGCGCAGTGCTCATGATTACTTTAGGATTCAAAAGAACACGCCTTTATTTTGTACTTTTGAACCCACTAATGACTTTAACAGATGACATTTCTTGTTAAGGAAGATGAGAGTGTGCTTTTGGAGCAAGTAATCTTCAAATCAACTCAAACCAGAGATTCATACAAAACTGCTAAAAATCTTCTGGTTATGATATCACTTATCATAATGTGTTGAAGCTATGTTTCAAAACCAAATATAGTAATGTTAAAACTGCCTGCAAAATCATCCCAAACATATCAGCTCTGCCTCTAAAAATTCATGAGACTATAAAGATAAAAATACTGAATATGCTATGGTAACTTGGAGATTACTTATGATTAATTTCATATCTTGTTACCAATTTCTGAAGATGACACTAAGTATTGCATTAAATAATAAAACAACTTATGAACTTATCATGAATGTAAGCTTTTACATTTTAAAAATATGAATTCAAATTTCTCCTCAACATTGACATAAAAACAGGCACTGAATAGAGTTACATCAATCCTTCCCAAATGTCTCAAAAAATATGTGCACTGTTACAATAAAAACAGTTCACCAGCTGTTTGTGTAAAAATTATTTGATGAAAAACAAGCATGGCCATATGGCACTCTAGCTCTGCTGTGGGTGCAAGAAGAATAATTTTGTAGGCTGTAGTACATAATGGTCATGCTAAGTAGGGTGTCAACTACTGCAAGCACATTACATTAATAGTTAATCTGTCCTTTTATCCTCTAAGTACCTACACTCCTTAACAGCTTGTAGTTTGGAAACAAGTTAACAACTCACTGATTAAGAATTAAAAATATGAAAATGACAAAATATTTGATGTAATATGTACATACAGAATAGTCTTGCTAATTAAAGATGTTGCTTAAATAATGCATTAAGTGAATGATACGAATGTTATTGAGGATGTGGCTCTCATTTCTAACTAAAGGTTCTGAAAGTGCGAATCTGTCAAAGGTAATCCACCTCTGACACAGAAGAAAAATCTAATTATAAGAGGTACTTCATGTAAGAAACAATTCACTGTAACCATTTGCAGTCCTAGATAAAAATGTACATTACTCACATTTGTATCCTTTGCCATATCGATTGCTGTATCTTGCATATAAAACCATATGTTAAATGTTTGGTGAATAGAATCCTTTAGAAACAATGAGCTGGAAATGCTACCAGTGGATATTTGTGTCACTTGTAATACAACAGGGAATAAAGAATAGCTCTTACCCACTTTATTGGCTTCATGGTTGAGTATTTATTGGACTATGATATCCTAATATTTAACTGATATTAACTTTATTTTTTTAAATTCCTTCTGTATATCTAGCGGTAGAGTTCATTTAAAAACAAAAAATTGTATGAATTATTTCTCATTCATCAACTTTGCTTGTCTTAAAATATCTTTTAATTTTTGAGATTATAAGAATGCAATTATAACATGTTCCCCTTCCCTTTCCAAACTATTCCATATAACCTGTCCTGTTCTCCTTCAAATTCATGTCCTCTTCTTTCATTAATTGTTCTTGCACATATATATGTATATATATGTATATATTATATATATTTCTAACTATAAATATAATATGCTCTATCCATATGTTACTTGTATGTATGTTATCAGGGCTGATCATTTGATACTGAATAGCTTATTGGTATGCTGTTCCCTTGGGAAGACCACATCTCCCACTCCCAAGTCACATGGATTTTTCTCTGTCTGCTTTGGCATATCCATTGGTGCTATCCTGTTTAGTTCATATTTGGGCAGTCACACTGGTGTGACTTTAAGGCAATGGGAATAGTCAAAATAGAGAATGAGGATAGTCAGATTGAAATCCAGTCATTTACATTTATGTGTTTTGATCAACATAGTTACAAAAAGGTGTTAACTGACACATAACACTGTCATTTATAACCTCTAAATGTCAATTGAGTTTCATGATGACGTTAATAACTGAAAAAGAAAGCACAGCAGAGAGTTCCATGAGAAAAATGTTTCAGACATGTTATCTTCTACTAAAATGCTTATTCCCTAGTGTTCATTTGATATATGAATACCTAGTTTATACTTATGATCTATGTGACATTTACTTCCATACAAATTCTGAGGAAAGATGTATTAATATTTTACTTGTTAGGTTTAGAAATACATACCATCATAATATGAGTAACTTCTATCTCCACAGAGGGCAAACATTTATATAAAAATCTATCAAAAGTAACTTTTCAGATGTTGATATCATTGTAATGTTACTAGTATGTAATTACTAAGTTGCTTAGTGTGGCCTTGAACTCATTCTTGATCCTAAGCAGGCACTGAATTTATGACCTCAGCCTCCTGAACAAGTTGCAATTACAGACAGAATTTTAATTTTCATATTCAGGCCTATTATATATTTTGATCTGATTCAGTTTGTGAATTTGTATTATAAAGATTGTGATCTCTTCAAAATGTTTTCTTATATTATTTCAGTATTTCCTTTAAAATTTTAAAATGATAATGAATTTCCCAGTTAAAAAATGTAAGCAAGTGATCCACACACTGGATTTTGTCTGGATTTGTTGTTGTGTTTTTATTCATACAATAAAGATTTTGTGATGATTATTTTTCAACTAATTTAGTTTGTTAATGGATGTGCTTATAAACATGATTCAATTGTAAAATACATAAAAAACAGAAACATGAATAAATCTTAAAATCTCAACTTGATTAAATTTCAGAAACTGAACACACATATAGAATTACCATCCATATTAGAAATCAAATCCAAAATAAATTTTAAATAGTAACAGCGGAAATTGATTAAGTGTTTGTCACGAAAGCATGGATAACTGAGTTTAAGCCGTATTTTAAGAAGTCAGGTTGGGATGTGGCATATAATCCATAATTCCAGAGCTGAAAAGGGAGAGATGGGAAAATCCCTGAGATTTACTGACCTGCCAGGTTATTCTCCAAAGCAAGCTCTACATCAGTGAGAGAACCTGTCTCAAAATCTAAAGTAGAAACAACTGTAGAATGATATCTGGCATTGACCTCTGGCCTCCACATAACATGCATTTCTACACATACATAAACAAACAAATAATAAAATAAAAACACAGCAGATAGTGTACCATGAAAAGATGTTGTGACCAGTTATTTTATTTATTTTATTTTATGTTAGTGTGTGTGTGTGTGTGTGTGTGTGTGTGTGTGTGTGTGTGTGTGTGTGTGTGTGTTTTGAGACAGGGCCTCTCTACATAGTCCTAGGGCCACCTGTATTCTGCCACGGAACTCCTTGCTATCTACTTGTAGGCCCATATTATCTTTTCTTTTGTAAAACTTAAGAGCCCTTCACATTCTGTCTAGTAATAATTACTATCCTATGTTCTTAAAGATCTAAAAATATTGTTAGTTTTTTAACTTCATATAAATTGTAGACTATGCTGTGAGGTGCTTATTCATCATTGTTTCTGTTTTTCTATTGGGTGCTCTTCACTTTTTTATTGTCTTATAGTATTTTGGAATTTTGTGTTGAAGTTTTTTTCCTATTTCATGACTCATTTAATACATCTTTCCTTTCATAGCATGTTCTTTCACTCTATGAATAATATATTTACATAGCAAGAATGTGTAAATCTTACATTTTACTTTATTAGCATTTTATTTTCCATCTTTAATTGTATGTACATATGTGTGTCTGTGTGTAGGTATGTCTGAGTTCTGGTGCCTACAGAGGCCAGAAGCATCTGATTCCTCTGGAGCTGGGGTTACACGTGGTTGTGAGCTCCCTGATGTAAGTGCCAGGAACTGAACTTGCGTCCTCTACAAGAGTAGTACATGTTCTTAATCACTGAGTCATCTCCCCCCACACACTTTATCTGATTTTATCATTTTTATATATTGTTTATTTTACCCTAGTTGATAACCAGGATACTATTCCAGACTCTGAAATTGTTCTATTTAATTGTGCTTGTTTCACCTTTTGCAGTGTGATATAAATTCATCTGGAATTGATTATTTCAGACATCAAGTGTAATGTTTCCCCATTAAAACTCCAAGTGGTAAAGACTGTTTAAGAGAAGACAGCTGATTCCCTACCGCACTGTAGAAATTCTAAGTTAGGTAACTGTAGATATATAGGTGGTTTTGTGGCAGTCCCTCTACTCTCATCCATAGTTTCACTTTGCATAGCTTCAGTTGCCCACTGTTCATGTTATATCACAAAGTTGTTAAGTGGAATAGTAAAGATAATAATCTGCTGATACTTTTTAGGTTGAACGTCACTGTGAATAGTTTATTAAGTCTCAATCTGCCCAGCTCTGTCTTGCTCACTTGGGAGATTAATGTCATGATATATAAGCACTTTTTTTCAAGTAACATTTATATGACCTTAAAACAACTTCAAAGTCCAAGAGTAGTGATGCTAGCAATTAGCCTAATTAATTCTTTAAGTGAAAATGTGAATAGTTTTTGACATAAGGAAAGAATAGTATATTGGCTAATGAACATTTTTAACGTCTACAGTAAGAACATATTTTTAACTGAAATTGTAAGGAAGAAAATTAATTCATACTGATTTTGGTATCATACCTAAAACTGCAAAAGTTACAGCCGAAGTATGTGTTGAGTACTTGGCTAAGATGGGAAACTATTTAATGTGTGGATTTAAGTGTGTATGAAAACCATAGTTCATTACTACCTGTATTCTCTGAATCTGCAGGGAATCTTAGACTGTTTCTGAGAGGGAACTAGTATTCTCAGAATTTTTTACTCTTTTTTAAGCACCTATTTATTCTTTTGGAAATACTATCTTATTAACATTTTGTACATTTTGATACATTAATGGAAGCAGCTAAGTTTTACTCTTCTTTAAAACTGTCTTGCCCGTTCATATTCTATATACATATTAGAGTCAGCTTATCAATTTCTATTGTAAATACTGAAGAAGTTTCTATCTAGGGTGAACTGAATTTGATGCTCAATTGAAGAAAACGCCTTTAGAACATTAAGCTCTCTCAGTCAGTGAATAATTATTGCTTTATGCTCAGAAGTATTTTGTAGAGACATATTGAACATGTCTATTAAACTTATTTTGGATTTTAAAACATTTTGTTTGTTGATTTTTTAAATGTTATTGATCATATCTTTATTTAGTTAAATGAGAATGTAGGGCCAGTGATATTACTAAACAGTAGTGTGCTTGTCTAGAATGCATGAGGCCCCGTGTTTCATTTCCCAGGACCACAAAAAATTAAAAATGTGAAGAAATAAATAAGGATATAGAGATGAAGCTTGGTTAATACTGACTTTGTTCCCACATCCTTGAAAAATTTGTTGAATAACTTCATGTATTTTCAAAATATATTTCTAAGAATTCCCTGTCAAATATCATATGCTAATTATGATAATCATTTCTCAATGTGTGTGTGTGTGTGTGTGTGTGTGTACATTGATCTCATTGTAATGACTTGAGATACTCTCTGTCTGGTGCCTGAGAAGCCAGAAGGCATTTTATCCCTTGGAGCTGGAGTTGCAGGTTGTTTGACCTGCCTGAGGTGGATGCTGGGAATCTAACTCCAGTCCATTTGCAAGAACAGCAAGTGCTCTTAACCCTTGAGCCATCTCTGTCTTTCTGGGACACTTTTTAAACTGTGAAAGAGAATCAATGATAGTCTTATTGCATCATTTTCTTGTTTCTGTTTTGGAGGGCAAATTTTCCAAACTATTTAATGATTATCTATGATAGTTATAGTAGGAAATTTGATTGTCTTTATTGAATTGGAATTTCATTCCTGCTCTAAATTAAAATCTTTTAATAGCAAGCAGCAAATTATATAAAATACATCTCAGGTGTTGATATATTACTTATCTCCCTTTCTTCAAGTTAATTTTATGAACCTAAAGGGTTAATGATTTTATTATTAAAAATGATGTTGTAATTCTGCAAGAAATGTGTTATTTTCATTTATTTTATATATTTAAAAATATTTACTCAATTTACTTAAACCCACTTATTTATAATGTATTGTAATTGCCTTGGTATATTTGTTTTTATCTTTTCTGGATTTTCTGACATTTGATTTAGGATTGCTGCATCTGTGTTTACAAAAGGAATATATTGTGATATGATATCTCCATAAAGTTCCTGGTAGATTTGGGAGTTGTGGTTATGCCATTCTTATGAAACATGCTGCAGGAGGCACGGTGACACACATCTGGAATCTCAGCATTTGGAAGTTGAGATAGAAGGATTGCTGCAAACCTTAGTCCTTCTTGGGATACTAGTGGTGAGTTAGAGGTGAGTCAGGGCTATATAGCAAGACTTCCAGAGACACCCCCTCAAATAGCCTAGCCTAGCCTAGCATAGCATAGGAGAAAATAGAAGAAGTTGAGATATGTCCTCCTTTTCTATCTTTTTTTTTTTTTTTCTGGTGTGGGCCTGCACTGCTTCAATGTAATGTTGACTTACTTTCTTCCATGTCACTGAAGATATCTGACTCTGATATTTTTTTTAATTATACATTTAATTCTACTGTGAATTGTGACTATATACTTTTAAATCTTTGAGATCAAATTAAAGTTACGTTATGTTCTAAGATGCAGTCAGATATTTTAAAAGTTGCACAGTGATTTGGAGAAATACACATCTGTTGAATCTTTTGAAATAAGTCTTTGTTCTTTGAACAGGAATCTCATACAATGTCTGCTTGCTTTGCTCTACTATCCCTGGACTATGGACCAATGTGGAGAAACAAAATGAGATCTAACTCTGTTAAAGTAATAAAAGAAAATCTTCATTACTTGCCAATAATATTATACACATATGAAAGAAAAATTATCAGAGAAAATCAAAACTTAAAATGCATGTATTAGGATCAAAATAATAATAAAAGCAAAATTAAAACCAGACCTAGTGACATAGACCTGTAAATTCCAGATCCTTTGGAGGCTGGGGTAGGAGGAATGAGTTCGAGTCACCCTGGACTACAGTGGAAATTTAAGGCTTGCTTGTATATTTTAATGAGACCTGCCTTGAAATTTAAATAAATAAATAAATAAAATGGGAGAGGCATCATCCAGCAACCAATGGGAGCAGATGTAGAGACCCACAGCCAAATACTAGGTGGAGAGCCAGGGGAACCCTGCAAAAGAGGGGGAGGAAGGATTGTAGAAGCCAGAGGGGTCAAGGGCACCTTGAGAACACTGGCCACAAAATCAATTTTGCAGGGCTCAGGAGGGCTCACAGAGACTGAAATAACAAACATAGACCCTGTATGGGTCTGAGCTAGGTCCTTTGCATATACTTTGTAGCTTGATGTTCTTGTGGGACTATTAACAATGGTAGGTGGTGGTGTCTCTGACCCTTTTGCCTATTTCTTAGGACCCTTTTCCTCCTACTGGGTTGCTATGTCTGGCTGTGATATGAGGGTATGTACCCAGTCTTATTGTGTCTTATTAGGCCATGTTCAGTGGATATCCCTGGGAGCCTGCTCTTTTTTCCTTTTCTTCTTTTATTTTCTTTCTTCTACAAGGAAAAGTTGATCTGGAGAAGAGGGGGATTGGGGGGAGGGACTGAGAGGAGTGGAGGGAGAGGAAACTACAGTCTGCATATAATGTATGACAAAAGAAGAAAAGTTAAAAATGTGGGGGGATAGTAATAAAGCTCAGTGGTTAACTGCCTACTATGCATAAGACTCTAAATTCAATCACCAACAATGTAAAAACAGGTTAAGATAATAAAACACATAAAACTATTGAAAAAAGTAATTGTATTATCAAAATTTACATAGATAAATTGAAAAACTTTCCTTAAAAACACTGAAATTTAAGTAATCATTTACTATAACATTGAAAAGAAGTGTGAACTTCTTAAAATATTCAACTCAATTTTCATGTGAGATCTGAAGGCTTGTTTACAAATAGAATCATATCAGATTTTGCATAAGAAAACTTTATATTTTAAATATTGTAATTCTTAACTTCTGAGCTATTGAAAATTTATGTGCATTAGTTCAAAGATATTTTAAAAGATTTCTAATGAAAGCACAACAATTTTGAAGTAAAAAAGGTGATTAAGTTAAGAATATCTTGAGAAAGAGAAATATGAAACTTTAAAATATAATATCCATTTCTAATTGAACTTGACTTATAAATCATAGCTATCACCTCTATCTTTCAAAAATAATAGACAGCATATTGTTATGTGTGGGTAGATATGTTAACAAAGACTGCAATAAAGTTGTCAATTAAAAATATCTCATGTTTGTAGATGAGAGGATTATTGGTAGGTAGGAAACTGTATGGTTTGAATAGAAGACAAATTCAAAAGTGCTAAATATGAAGCTAACACCAGAAGTAAGCATATTTTCTGTATGAAGTTGTGAAGAAAAGCAAATGGAGCATCAACAAGTATGACAGCCAAAATAGCTTTTGGTCCATCACCAAGTTAATTATCTTAAGGAGCTTTATTGAGAACATCTGGGAGATTCATGTCCCTAGTTTTCCAACTCATAAACTAAACAGCTGAATGTAGTGAATTCTACACAGAGAATGATGCCCAAGAAATTCCTCTGAATAAAAGTTCCTTATAATGCAGAGTTGGTAATATTGATCATTGTCACTTGAGAAGGAAATCATGCTAAATTTGAGACAATCTTCCAGATATTTCAAAGAATACTTTACATTCTGCCTGTATATCCGTCCATCCATAAATCCATCCTTCCATTGATTCATCCATCCATCCATCCATCCATCCATCCATCCATCCATCCATCCATCCATGTATCTATCTGTCTGTCTATCTAGATACAGATTTATTATTTTCAGAGAAAAAACCTTTGGTTTGACAATTAGATTTGGGCTTTCATGCTTTTCTGCGCTACATTCTCACAGTGGTAAGTAGATGTGTCAGGGTACATCCTGTTCACTTTTGCTGAAGTAGAGGTCAGTCTTACATATGAGACAGGCTTACTGGAGAAAGTATTCTCAAGCCATTGTAGCATTCAATGACAAATAATATCATACTTCATTTGATAATATTAATAGATAAATACATGTGAAAAGATCTCTGAAGAAACACAAAGGGTAAAGGGGATATACAGAGAATAAGAAAGAATGTAATAATTACTAAGGAGAAGACAATCCTGAGTACTCTGATATTATTATTACATGTTGATGTGTATATATTAAATAATCACATTGTTCTTCCCTCCCCAAGTATGCACAATGAAAGCACAAAATCTCTGAATAACAAAAAAAAAAATCAAGGAAAATTTAAAAGATGTTGAACAGATTCAAGCACCAGGATAGGAGGAAGAACTAATAGTTGAATGTATCTCTATGCCATAGAATGAACCAAAATCTCAGATTTAAAGGTTCTGTTCATTGTCTAGGCAAATAAATAAACTAAGACCACACATAATGTATGTAATCAGTCTTGAATGTATGATTAACAATAATAATAACTGATTATTATTGGTTAGTAATGATAACTGAGCAATGTTATTATAAATTCCATTACTTTGGATGTTAAATTAAATTTTTAAAAAGTAAAAGATGATGAGTTGAAAGTAGGTAACATTCTCAATAAAATATTTCTCACATACTTAAAAAACACTATTTCTATAGGACCCGTCTATATACCCTCTGTGCATATGTCCTAAGAGATACTTGAACACCTTTATTTATTGCTGTATTATTCACAACAGCAAAGAAACGAAACCAGCCTAGGAATCCATGCACAGATGAATGGGTAATGAAAATGTGGTATTTTGAAATGGACTTTTATTTGGCTACAAAGAACAATGAAATTGTGAAATATGCAGCAAAATGGATGGATACAGAAAGTATTATATTAAGGAAAGTAACACAGACTCAAAGATAAAAAATTGCATATTTACTCTCATGTAGATCATGTCTTTATGTAAGAAGGATGATTTTAAGTATAGGCTGTGAAACCAGGAAGGAGACCAAATGAGGGCAGGGATCTATGCAGAAGAGGAGGCAGAAAAAGTCCAAGAGCCGGAGGTCGTGGATGATTCCAAAGAAACAGCATCTTCCACACACAACAGAACTGATAGTCATATGAGTTCACAGGGCCTGTGACAGCACACAGAAGACCTGCACAGGCTTAAACATGACAAAATGCCAGCACTGGGAAGGGAAGGTAGATACAAAGTCCCACGCCTCACCAAATTCTGGGAAATTAGTTTCCCCTAAAGGAATGTCAACCACACTCCAGGACAGGTCCCATGACCAATAGTTGGTCAACTTATCTCTCTCCCTCCCCTCCTCCTCCTCCTCCTCCTCCTCCTCCTCCTCCTCCTCCTCCTCCTCCTTCTTCTTCTTTTTCTTCTCTCTCTCTCTCTCTCTCTCTCTCTCTCTCTCTCTCTCTCTCTCTCGAGTC